>CM052189.1:163173-257182 GCA_028455805.1 Lasioglossum figueresi | reverse complement strand
GCGTCTGTTAAAACGGAAACGCTACAAAAGTTAGTTTCGTCGATGCCTAATCGTATTTTTAATGTAATTAAAAAAATGGAGGTTACACTAGATATTAAAATATAAATAATAAAAAAACAATCGTTAATTTCAACTTTATCCGTGTAAAACGAAAGTGACATTATAGAAATTTCGCAGTTTGTTCCGCGTAAAATTATATTTTTGTTTTCTTTTATCGATAAACGTTATACTTATGTTTTGAAACCGATGTGTATGCTTTCTTTATGTGATCCCGGAAATGCTACCAAATACAAATTTTTCATTGGCATGGTATAATAATAAGAATTCGTTACAAAACACCGTGACTTTATAGAAATTTCGGCGAGTGTATCTTATAGTTCCCTCTACAGGGCTATCGAAATTAAGACTATCCGTTTTCATCTAGAGATAAAACGCAAAGTATTCGTTTATAATGTTCCGTAGGAAACTAAATGAAAATGTGAAATAAAATTTGTGTGGCTTTGTTCCCAGAAAATTGATTTCGATAATATGTTTGAATGGTTTCGCCGTTTACAGAACGAAAGAAAATAAAGGATTGCGCGGTCCTATTGAATCGCGGTTGTTTTTTCGCCATTTTTTCTTGAATTACAACGCGAACAAACGTTCACTTTATTAAATCTCCAGAGCACTCTTGCGTATTTCGTTTTGGCGGAAAGTTCTTTGACGAGCGGGAAGTACTAAAATAGTTTCGATCGGTAGTTTGCCTGTCCGACGGTGGATAGTTCTATTTTGAATGTAGGTTAGTGGTATACTGTAGTATTATTTGATTTCCATCGACTTTGTCATATCCTGGATGCACTTTTATAGACAGTTACCGTAAAGGAGTAATGGGTGTTGCTATACTGTCAATATTTGTAAACAACGACTCGAAGAAATAGAAAAAAGCAGAAATGTATCGTATAATAGCACTAATAATTAAAAATCGAATTAATAAATAAAGAAATTCATTTTTATATTACTTCCGTAATACGTAATCGCGTAAGGCGGAAGGCGTAAGGATTAAGCTGATATTGTAAATATAAATTCTGTATAATTTTAATGGGAAACCTCAGGCTTCTTTTTCGATATTACCTTAACCACTTTCACGGCAGGTAAAAATCCGAATGATTCGATGAAAAATCACAGACGTTGCCATTATGAGCGGCTTTGCACGATTTTTAACGGACTGGAACTAATGTTAATTCTATTCCGTTCGTTTCTACTCCGACCGCTTTAATTCCTTCGGTTTCGAACGAATCCCATCAGGACTTCTACTTAAACCGGAGAAGGGAAATTATAATAAATCTCGGTTTAACGAGGAAGAAGGGTTCACCTTCGGGAGAAGTTCGTGGAAGAACGAACGACAGGCGGCACAACCGGTGGAACAATTTCGGGGAAAGTTGTTGAACAATTTCCTTGTTGATTTCCGTTTTCTCCGGTTTGCGCAAAAACCGATTGGATCGTTCGTCTGTGGATAATCTCGAAAGTAATGAGATATTTAAGCTTATAGCGATAAAAATTCGCGAATCCTCTTATGGGGTTTGCGTATAATATACTGCATCGTGCGACATTGGATTGTCAACAATGTGGGGGAAAGTTATCAAACTGAAACTCCTTCTTTACGTCGACAGAACTTTATAGACCGAAATAGTTCGAAATTGTTTGTTAACCTTTCTTGGCTCGTACCACCATTTTAGAAACGAGGAAAGAAATCGATGGAGGCGTTAATAATAGCAGCATCGTTCGCAGAAAAACCAGAACGCCTAATGGAATTATGTTTCCATTTAAGTTATCCGTAATTCGATGAGTCTCGTTTCGCGAAGAACTTGTCAATTTGACGACAACCTACCCCTCCGCGTTTCGCTTTCTTCCCGAAATACTCGTTAGAAATTTAACTTTGTAGAACAAACGACATCGTGCAACGAGTAATTCTGGACTAAGTGCCTCGCCCGGAGCTCTGACCCTGGAAACTATATGAATAGAATCTTTTTGCCTCGAGGCTGCCGTACTCTATTTAACTGCTAGCACTCGACACGGCTTCGCTACTCCATTTCCTCAAAGAATCGCGCCATTTCAACGAAATCGACCCAAATGTCCTATAAGCACACAGTAATTAATCGCGCATAAAAAAAAAACTCGGCTACAGATGTCTCTTTATCTATCACCGGTCCTGCACACAGTCTTTTTCACTTGACTCGTTCGTCTCTTCGAGAGTGTGCGCATTCGGAGCGTTTCACTTTACTCTTTAAAGCTCGGTTCTCACTTACGAAGGTATTATTAGTTCTATTATTCTCGCAATTAGACGACGCGTTGGCGAATTTTTATGCAAAATAAACATTCGCTCGATCGATTGTCGGAGAATGAGTTTAAATCGAAATTTATTACGCAAACATTTGCAGAAACTTTGATTTTCGATCTTTTGGCATAATCTTCGACTATCTCGAATTGATATTTGGTCGTGCGAAGAGAATGAAATTGATAATATTGCTTCCAGTCGGTTAGGATCCATCGGAGAGCGTTTTCGCACGCGTGTCTGCGATATCAGGCCGCGTTAAAATGTAAATCCTCAAAGACGTCCCCGGGGGTACGTCCGTGGGAGGATCGTCCCCGACACTAAAGTAATTCGATCTCGTCGAAAGTGGTTTCTTACTGAAAATAAGACATGCTCTTTATGCCACTGCCGGCCGGATGCTCTCTCCGGCCTTCTTCCGGTGACTTCCACACCGCCATTCCGCTTTTACGTGATCGCTCCTAGAGTACCGGCAGCCCAAAAAACATTAAAAATGTAGCGGCGTTCCCGACCGGTATGCGACCACTATACACACGTACACACACATATGGGGACGAATGCAAGAACATTCTCTCGGAAGAACCCGGTCGTATGAAACTTTCTGATGGGAACACGTGACGTGAAAATTCCGCCGTTGATCGGCCACCGAGAAATGGGGGTGTCGTTCTATCATGACCCACCCGTCGAAAATATTTTCTATGTTTCCCCGTTCCCGTGGATCTCTTAAATGTGTCTGCTCGACTGATACGTGAACTTGGCGAAAATTCTGAGAAAAGGAGCAGTCTTGTAGAAAAGTGTAAACATTCGTGCAACATTCGATCGAACCACTAATATTTCTCTACTTAGGAAGGAAGCGAGCAACGTGATTAATACTTTGAAGTTCATTACCACATTCACATTTTGAATCGGTAACAACTATGCGAGCAAGTGATGCATTTAAATTGCAACGGTCCGCTTTACGTTGATTTACAGTTTTAATTATCTCACACGAGTGCCCTGTCCGAGCACTTATGAAACTGGCGCCGAAATGGAACTGTGATTAAGCGAAAAATAATCCTAAGAATCCAACTGTGTTAAATATGATTTTCAATGAATATTGATGAAGCCTCTTTGCTTTAGAAAAGAGATATACTTCGGTTTTCTAATTATAATTTTATTCGTGTCCGCTTTATTGCGAAATACCATGAGCAATAATAAAATGGAAACTCGTGATTACACTGCGAGTGTTTATACATTCATATCATTGTTATTATTAATACTATGTTGTCTTTATGGCGCAGTAACTGTGCAGAAACGTTACAAATATACATAATGTTGCGCAGGAGGCAGGTGGTTGCCAGTGGATGTTTCAAGCGCGATTCAAAAATCAGAACTGATGTTAGTACGTCTGAAAATAACTTTAAATAAACTGAAAGGATATACAATTAAATTGAACAGAACCAATTAAAAACAATTTAACGAAATAAATAATTTCGAAGTAATTTCATGAAAGACGAACATTTGCAAGCTCGGTAGAAGTTTACACAAAAATTTATAATTTATAATTTAACTTCGCCTTGAGTTACAAGTTGCACAATGCACCTGGCAAATTTTATTTTTCTCAATAATCCGGAATTTGCTTAACGCGTTAGTGCAATGCTGTTTTACATTTTATTGGATAAAGCGTAATTGAACACCAACACCGCGGATATTACTCGAATATACATACATATATATATATATATATATATATATATATATATATAATATATATGTAAATCTTTATGCCCCAGTTCGCGGAAGAAGGAAATTAGATCTCAGAAAACCTCATGTGAACTTCCTGAAAACCTCATTAAAGATTTTGTTTCGTTATTTCTGCCACGGTTGCAAATGGTGTAAATTCACGAACTCCACCAGCCTGGGTCGGTCGTAAATAGTTCGTATAATTAATGATTCCGGAAATTCGAAAAAATAGTCTGAAAATAACTAGGCGCCTCAGTTTCATTTATCATCGAACTTTACGTTTTCGAGCCGTACTTCAATTTTTCAAGAGCTCCCCCTTTTTAACGATGGAAATATATTCGAAGTTTATATTCTCCATTGAGGATTCAATCTGGTTATAAATTACAAAAAGAACTAATCACAAACATTCGCTATGTATTTGCATTTTATTCGACGTACTCCCGTAACGTTGTAAATGCATAAAATCCCACTATTTATCGTCGTTCCAGATCTAACATTTTTTGCGAGCGTCAGTCACTGTGTCGCGAGGGTAAATAAATGTTGCAGAATCGTTGAAATTATGGCAGAGCAAAAACTAAAGGTACGTTGTAATAAAAAAGTAACAACGCTTTCGAATAATTTCAGAAAGTCAACGAAAAGTATGAAAAAAATGTTACTGAATTTCATTGCACAAAGTATGCCTAATATGTAACAGGCATACGAATCGAATCACGAGTTCACGATCGCAATGCAGTGGCGAAAACAGCAAATCGCCGAATTTTATCGAGAGCTGTTAAACCTTGGAGAACTTTACGACGGTCGCGACGATAATAATAATAATGCAATGAATATCGGTTCGGGAATATCGAGACATACGTTAGTCGAATAACGACCGAAATAAACCAAACTCGATAAAAATCGCGCGATGCTGCGCGAGTCCGGCGTGTGTGCTGGGGTAAGGATTTACCGAGTTTTATATATCGTAAAAATAAGTGATATCCGCACTCAAAGTAGACTGGCATTGGTACACGCGACCGTAGAAAAATATAAGTATTCGTTTCAATGGTATCAATATCTACGAGAATGGATTCCCGTATCCTGGCTCTGCCGTGGCTCGCAGGAAATGTGTGCAATCACTTCGGCGCTATCGATATCTTCGCGGATGTATTCGTACCTTTGTAAATTGTGAAAAGATTTGATTTGTAGCCAGCCGCCGCCGCCACCACCACCACCACCACCACCACCACCACCACCACCACCTTCCTGTAGCCTATCAACGAAAACCTGTCCATTGTTACGGTTGATATACACCAGCCATACTTGTTGAGTTTCGACGACCACTCCTTTGATCAGGAAAATTAGTTGTTAATTGGTGGAAACTTGTACGAACTCACGCTGTTATGATTTCAAAGCATGGATCGCCAAACACAACCACCCACAAAATTTTTACAAAGTACACGTAATTAATGCAGCGAACCCAGACCTGGAAAGGCAAAATTAATTATAGTCTTGATTTTTTCTTTAAATATTAATAATTTCCCTGAAACCTAGTGGACAGATAATGTCACATGAATTTCAATTCATATAAATTCTCTTCCGTTCTTTTTCTATTTTTTATAATTTAGAAAAATATTTTCCGCATTGAAGATACGAATAACGATATTGATAGACGCTTGATTTGTTCGACCGAATAATTGTTGCCAAGGGCGGTATTCTCAACATTTTTAACTAACGAGCACGAGGAGAACTTTCCACGGTTAAAATACTTCATTAAACAATTACGTGCTAAACGAAATCCACTCGTTTCCGCTTCTAATTTATCGATTCTAAAACTGCAGTTTTTCCTTCGGAGAAAAAAATTACGATCCTCCCAGCGGTAAACTGTTTTTTTTTTCTTTGACTGTGCAATTAAAGCGTACGAAAACGTTTTGGAACTTATTTGTACGAAGAAAACGCCTGAACGAGAACGCAAAACTTGGTTTATAGCCTAATATACAACTTCCTTCTCCCTGGACTCGTTTCCTGCAACATTTATTTCCCGGCAGATTGAACTTACCTCGAAATGAAACGAAATGAAACGAAACCCATCGAAAACAACAGTCACCGGCGAATAAATTAATTTGTCCATTCTCGCGAATGATATCTTATAATCTCACTCAGTCGAAAGTGGAAGGTGTAAGGAACGAACCTGTCGTAAATTTCAATCATTTCCGCGAGAGATTATAACCCAGTCGTCTCGACGGTTTTAATGGTTTCCGGTGTGACAATGAATTACCAACCTCGAAAGTCTAGCGTCCAACGTCCGGAGACGATGCTTTTTATTTCAAGCGGACTGTAAACGCGTTCAATGTTTAAACAATAACCGCGGGGAGGAGGAGGGGGAAAAGAAGAAGAAAAGACAAAGTCGAACGTGGTCGTCCCTCCGAACAAAGCGGGACGTTGATGAACGACCCGTTCGAGGCACCGCGGAGGTCGGGCTAGAATAAAAGAAAGATGGATTAAGATTCCGCAATAAAATTAAAATATGCGGGGGCGGACGGCACCCTTCGCCCGCAGACGATTTAAGACGCCGAAGGGGAAGCTGAGGAGGAAGGGTAGTATGGTAGTCCGAAGACACCGGGAGTATGGCAGTCTGACGCGACAGATCACGGGGATCTTCTACCCTCGATCCGGACCGATGAAAAAGAAAATCTCGTTATTTTTAGAAATCTCCCTCGTCTCCAGAAACGCGACGTTAACTTTCGACTCGATTAAACCGGCCGAAAATGGGGTTGGGAATCTTCACGGATCGAAGCTGCACGGGTGATTTGCGAAAATGTGGACACTGAGTCATTTCAAAGTCTCCGAGGGCTTGTGGCGTTTTGCAGAAAATGTTTCTGCATTACAGAGTGCACGGAAATGGGGTTGAATGTGGGGAAATTGTAGTACGTCGCAAAAAACTGGAGAATGGAGTTTTCTTGACTGAAATGTTATTTAGAGTATCCAAATCAATCGCAACAAACAGTTACAACGTTTAGACAAGATATGTGGCCCCCTTCAAGCCTATATAAATAGAAAAATCCGACTTAGAACTTCCCGAAAAAGCCAGTCCGAATTCTTCCGGCCGAGATCGTCAGTTTCATCCAATTCCCGTTGTAGGATCCTCGAGCCTCCCTGCGAGAAGAGGGGTCTCGATCGATGGATCGTTCAAGGGCCGGCTGAAAGGGGTAAGCAATGGTATAAATGGCTCGTTGAAAGTCCGATGGGGGTGGCTCCGTTGAAAATGTCGAAAATCAGGAGAGCCATCAAGTGGTCTGTGTGACGTGACCCTCGTTGGGGGATCAACTAATTCCCCTCGGTGGCCCTCGCCCGAAATATCGGCTAGAAATTGAGGATCCCAGCGTGGGCCTGCCCCCTGGCCCTGCCCCCAGGCTTTACCCCCTGGCTCTGTCCCCGAAATCTTCCACCCTCGAACGCTTCCTGACTCTGTGCTCTCTCTCTCTCTCTCTCTCTCTCTCTCTCTCTCTCTCTCTCTCTCTTTCTCTCTATCTCTCTCTCTCTCTCTCTCTCTATATATATATTATAGAGAGAGAGAGAGAACACATGTAGATATATATATATATATCTGTCTCCGTCTCTTTCTATCTCTCTTTCAGAGAAAGGCGATGTGCGGGATGGTCCTTATCGCGTGCACGCTCCACTGCGCTTCTTCGTGGCTAAGGGAACCACCTTATATACCTCTTCCTACCGTTCCTAGGTGCCTAACGCCTGCCTACCTCCGCCAGAATCCCCATCCCGACCGTCCTCTCGGCATCCCCTAACTCCAGCCGACAACTATTTGCAGCCCGCCTAACGGGTGATCTATCAATTTCCAAGTAACCCGTTCGCGCGCGTCGATCGGAAACAGGGGCAGCGGTACCGAACCGGTGCGGCGCGGCGCGGCGTGGCGTCGCGACGCCCGATTTTCGTTGCGATTCCTCGGTGATCCATTATTTTTCGAATCATACCTGTCGTTCGCGACGCCGAGCCCGTCGCTCGCGAGGATAATAATGGCGAGCCGATAGCATAGATTCCTTCGGGTAACACCCGGTTCTGCCGACAAGTTTTTGCGGAATCGCGGGACAAGCGCTGCCGAGGAACTTTCTTTAATAGTGGCCATGGTTTTCTGATTTATGGTAATCGACGGCACTCGGCAAGTGTTTCGTTCGTTGTGTCAGCTTCGGTTGCGTATGGAATATCATCGCAAATTGGTGACTGCTTATAAGAAGGTCTATTACCGGTATTCTGGTTTTATCAGTTTCAAAAATTCGACGAGTTTCGATTGGTCTGGACCTGACACGCTATCGATTTAATTTTGATCGAGGTCAGACTACAATTTAAGCGACGTATTAAGAGCATCGGCCCCTTTATTTGGAACGGAACGGGTGTATCCATTACGGAAGTTCGCGGGAGCACGTGTAATGTCTCATATAATTTCGTAGCGCCGTTAAGAAGTTTGGAAGAGTGCAGGAACCGTTAAGAAAATGGGAAGATAACTATATCCAATGAACGCCGAGGTCGAGCTTGGGAGGGACTGAGCTTGAAAGCTGTGCGCGCCCGCGCGCGCGTGCACACACACACATATACGATCTACCGACCGTATCGTTAACATAATTTAAATGTAAGTTCATAGAGCCGTGATACGATGATAATAAAAGCGATAGCAATATCATGCTAATATCGATGATAATAACATTAAAAATTGTGGCTGATAATGTTGGATTCGAATGGAAAGGATGAGCGCGAACGGTTCGGCGCCAGTTTCTTTTCCGACGATTTTCACCGAGCTTCAAATATGATCTATAATCTATCGTATGTACAAGCAGTGCGAAAGCTTCCATTACGAAATTAACGACAGTAATTACATGTAATCGAATTATCCGTTTAATTACAGTTACTTTGCGTTAACTTAATTAATTGTTCGTTTCTGCCGAAGAGATACAGTGTGCACCATCGACGACAGGTTTTTCAATACGTTGAAGATTTTCAGACGATTTCTCATTTTTATAGGTCACTTTATAAACAATAAGGAAATTTCACTTTGACTTCGGCATAAATTATCGGGATAATCGCGTTTTAGTCCGTTGATTTTCAGAACCGTGCTAATCATCAAGTTTTTATGCTTATTAATTAATTAATATAATACGGTTTAATAAATATTTTGGCACAACTACCAACGATATCTTTACTCCTTCATAGCGAATTTCGTTAAAAATCCTACAATGTAATATCATATTTCCCTCTTGAACACGTTTTGATACTCCATTACTAATTATTACGTCGAACATGATTAATAAAAATTAGAGTACAACGTAATTGAAGGAAACCGCGTATGATACGGATTATTTACGAATACTTCGCAAGAACGTCGGGCACGATGCGAACATTCAATTTCCATATTTTTAACGAACCCCTTTAAATCCATTAATTTCGTGCGCATACTTCGAACATTAATTCCCTTTGTCTGGCTAGTGATATTGAAATGTAATTAAATGAGTTTTCGATATTAATGCTCGTGTCTGTATTCTTTGAAAGGTTAATGAAGAATGAATAAACAACGGGGAGAAATGAATTACGGTGTAAATGTCACGGAGGAAATTAATAACAAATCAGTTTTACTGCGAATGCGACGCGAATTCGGTGTCTTTTTTCCTGCAGACCATTGATAACCGTTACGAGACTCGATTTCTTTTTGTACCAGTGAACATTGTCGACGATCACTGCGAACTCGACAGGCAACGAAATTGATCGGTGGCGATGTACATCCGGGAAATACTTCCGGCTAATCGAAATTCTTCTTTTCAGAATACCTGGAAATCAGCCGAATAACGAAGCCCCTTCCAATTAGCCGAAACTGTGTTTTGATTTCGGTACGTGTTTCTCGCGAGCCACAGTACCTGATTAAAGCAATACGGGGCTACACTAATTGTAAGCACCGAAACACAGGGTCAGTCGTAATTACTTCAGTCATGTAGAGGCGGCTTGAATTTAGCCTTTGGCGTTGCGCGATCCGCAAAAATATTAACTCGAGCGCGAGGGGCGTGCGCGCTCACGCAATCCGGTTTACACCACTGTCGAGCTATACTCGTAAATGACCATCCTGTTTCCAAAAAAATACTCGTCAGAGATCATACCTGGCTAACAGCCTGAAAACTGCGTGGTTTTCCGGAATTCTTTTCGAAGAAATAAATGGGCACAGTTTTTTAACGAGTGCTATACGTAATCATTTTTCAAAACAACGATCGAGCGACAGTCTCTTTTACCGCATTTTGAGCTACCGATTCGATTATACCGTTTAGCGTGCTAGTCATTTCTGGAGCTGTACATCATGCTTGACAAACCGATAAAATATACAAAAGAGTTAAAGGAAAGTTAATCGGGATCGACTGCGAGGTGTCTGCGCCCGAAGAAAAGGACCAGCACCGAAAAAAGGCCGAGGAAGGTGCGGGGGAGGATAGGATATTACGTAGCCGCTCAATCTTTCAGCTCGATTTCTTCCGATATTCCTCTGTCTCGTGAAAGACCGGCTCTGAATGGGTATGAAAATTATTACACCCGCAGGCTACCGGGATCCTCCCCCGGCCCGATTATTTATTGACACCCGATAGATAAAGTGTCGACCTTCGAGTTTCTATGAAATTTCGAATCTTTCGCGACGAGCGGGACGAACTGTATCCTTGCGTGTGCAATGCACACCGTGCATTTATCGGGACACGTAGATTTTCCTGTGCATTACGCTGCCGCCGCTGCCGCCGCTGCTCCCGTTGTTGAAAACGCGTTGATTGATTGGCCCCCGATATATTCGGTATCGAATACAAAACAAACTTTTCCAATCGAACCTGTAATCCATATTCTGGGTTTCGGAATTCGAAAGTGGTCGCCCGAGCTTGAACATGTTTTTATACGTCGTTTTTGACGCTCCGGAATAATTGACAATATTTTTCGCCAATGCGACGATCGACAATGTTTCATCGAATTTGTTTTCAATGTCGGATATTAAATGTGAAACGAATTTTTAAGAGTACAATTGTAATCCATGATTTCCTATTGCGTTTTAAAGTGGCCAGTTGATTCGATTGTTGCGTTGATAGGGTGGGGGATAAATAATTAAGGGATTGTGCTATCGATGTAACGGTCGACTATATTTCATTGAGTTCGCTTCGAATGTCAAATATATAATCGATAAACGAAAATGCGATAACATACGGTACGACTTGCGGTAACTTTTTGGTAACATTTTTAGGAAAGAGCCTATTTCGAACGCCTTTGAAAATTTCGGAAACATCATCTTTTTTGTAGCCGGTTCTAAAATAAAAGAAGAGCAAGTGAGCAAGAATCCTGAGCTCGGTGCATAGGCTCAGAGTCTAAACGATTATGTATATCCAGATACCGTAGTTGCGGAATAGCCGTTTGCATGCGCGCAACCTTCGATCTTTACGTCAATCCTATCATCTCGGGAGAGATCTTCTGAGACCTGGGACCGGGCGCTCCTCGAAAGATTATGAGATTTCATCGGTGCAAATCGAATGCGCTCGCGCACGCTCGCCTATTTTCAGCCTCGACGGTGCCTGCATCCTCTTTCGCCTCGGATTTTTACCGCCCTTCCGTTCACAATTTTCCGCTGGTCCGGTTACACGAAACCTGTGTACGGTCTCGTGTAAACTGTCCGCGTTAAAGGATATGTTTTCTCGATGCAGCTATTTTTCCGAATTTCTTTCTCGAAACTATACACCATAATTCTCTTATTTTCTCTTATTCGACGAGAGCGCCTTTTCTTGCGATTTATTGCGTCGAGATTTATTCTTGCTACGGTTTTGGGATTACACGATGGAGTTGCAGAAAATTTTTCTTTTAATCAATTTTCAGGGTCAAATGCAATTTCCAACGATTCCTTCGCTAAAACGTCAAAACAAAGTACCCGGCGCAACGTCTGACTGTTTGCGTGATAAATTATTGCGAACAAAATCCTCCTTATCTCCGAAACAAATGGCTATACTCCGCGACAAGCGGCACCAAAATAGCAATTTTCAACGATTCTCTTGTCTTCCATTAATTATGATCTCAAGGCTCTGTGGATTCGACTGGAACAACGAGAACAGCACACGAACCAGACCGTCTCAGCGACCGCGACTGCCAGAAAACAGTTCTCAGCTCGGAAGATTGGAAATTCTTGAGAACTTGCGGAAGCCGCGCGGCGACTTTTAATCGATAGCGACTTCCAAGTTGCTATCGCGAACTTCGCGATACACTGTCTTTCTTTCTCTTCTTTCTCTTCTTTCTCTTCTTTCTCGTCTTCCTAAGGGACGAGAACCCAGTGACCGGAAGTTGAGTCCATTCACCGGATTCCGCAACTTCCTGGCCCCTTTGCCTCCAAGCTGGACAGTTTTATCGTCAGATCCTGTTACTTGTAAAATCGGATTCCTGTAAAAAATTTTGGCGCACAAGTTTAAACGAATTTATACCAACAATTAAAACCACATATACGAAATTCAGACTCTAAATATTCAATGAGAATTTATGAATAATGAAAATCACATGCCTGGTTTGGCCTGTGCAATTGCGAAACGTGCAAACTGAAATGTCGTTCCTGTAGCAGGCAGTCGAATCTGTGCATGAGCGGAGAATACGCAAAACGAATATTTCCAAATGATAAACTATTTTTTGAATCAAATGGAACACGTTTCGGGTATCATGATTTGACATGGTTTTCGCAGACGATTGTGTTCTCACGATTTTTCGAATCCGCCTGCTGCTGCTGCTGTTGCGTATCAATATTCAAGAAACAAGCTTTCCCTGCCGTTCGCTGTAAAACAGAAAAATTTTCATGAAATATCGTTGTTGTCATATTAATCGAAGAGAGTAATCATAATTGAATACGTTTTAACTTGTATCTGATTCGCCTGTTCGACATTTTCGTAATTCGTCTGTGTGTGACTGATTTAATTCAATTATATTTAACTCGTTGATTTTATAAATAAAATTCGATTGTTTTCTCTGTCGCCAGTTTCTTCGCAATTACATTTTAATAATCCGAAACAAAAAATTGAAAAAATGAATAGTAAAAGTGTCGTTCTGTAACAGTATTCGCTTTGAATAGAAATAAAATTTGGGCTACTAGGCAGCTTTTCAAGGCAGACACTCGAGAGAGTGAGGCTCGCACAGAAATTATCATGCGATAATAGATAAGATAAGTATAAGGTAAATATAATATTTGCAACGCGAAATATCGCGACCGTCGAAGTATCGCTGATTACTGATCGTGCATTGAAAATCAGCCGAAAAGCCTCGCAACTCGAGCAGAACAATGCCGCGCCGCTGCCCCGGGGTGAAATAATGCGCCGCTGACTTTTACAAGGCAGCCTCAGGAGTTATCGTATCCGTTTTCTCGTTAAGATTAAGATATTTATGAAAATTGAATCTGGTAATGGCAACGAGCCTGCGGGGGAAAGCAGCTGGGAACGCGGTCCGGATATATATTGGACATACATTCACGGGTTAGGAGATCGCTATCATTGATTTCGTAATGTTTGAGTTCAGATTCAGCGAGTGTTATGAATGGCGCTCCGGTCTGTTATCGGAGTATCCGAGATGACCGTGGATTTGCTAAAGTTTCCGCGAACTTACGCCCGGCTGAGCAAAGACGTACGCCGCACGTCAGAACTTTGAAATTATATCGAATGCGTGGCGTATATTTTATTGAAGGTGTGGTTCCTCGCGGCTCGGAGTTGCTGTGCGCAGAAATTAATGGAATTAATGTGGAAAATGGAAGAATCTGGAAATATAGAACACGCAGAGAGCGTAGAAAATGCAGAAAATGTAGAAAATGCGGAAATGTGAAAAAATCTGGAAACATAGAAATGTAGAAAGGTGAAATCATTGAAATATACACAATGTCGAAAGCGCATAAAATGTAGAAACGTAGCGAATGCGTTGATATCGAAAGTACGAAAAGTGCAGAAAGTGTGGAAGCGTGTAACGTGCGAAAACTACAGACTATACAGGTCAAAGATGTACGGCAGAAATTAATTGCCATCATTAAAGTTCTCGTATGTCGCGCAACAGTCAAGTTAATGAACGGAAGAATGTGCATTCTTGGAAATACAGAACGTAATTACCAATATATACGTCAGGAAGATGTTCTATCGCGTTTATTGGCTTGTTTATCACCGCTCTCTGAAAAAAGTAAGTCATTAAATTGTTAGCACCGAGTAGTTCGGTAGATTTATCTTCAGAAATGTTCTTCTGATATTGGACCTTGGGATATTCTTCCGGAAACTTTCCACATCCATGGAATTATTGTAACTTTTCCCGCGGCTCGCATACAACCCGAAGGGCTTGAAGGGCAAGGGAGACCGCGCGAAAGAGAGCAGAAAGAAACTTCTCACGGAGGAGAAACTTTTTTACGGCGGAAAACTCTTTCAAAGGAGCTACCATGTAGACGAAATCATCCTTCTTTTGATCTATGGCAAACGTTTCTTTATTGAACAATTATCCGCAGAGTAAAAATGACGCGAGACTTTTAACGATCGTTATTTTAATGTACATAAATAATTTTAATAATCGTCTATCTTAATATCTATCTCTTTACATTTCATCGTGCTCTATAGCAATCATTTTAAACGGACTGACAGCAGATAAAGCATACGCTGTATCGTGATAAATATCGTCGCGAGTGGAAAGAGTCGATAATGGTCAGACATTATTTCTGCTACACTAGAAAGCACTCGTGTTCGATGAATTACTATAATTTACTGTTTCGAGAGCAATAACTGACTTCGGAAACTGCTATTCTACGCTCCAAACTACTTTTTGGCGTATTCAATTATAATTAGAATAATTCAAGAATAATCAGTAAAAAATCGAGAGAGTATGAGCGTGGCACGGCGCGGCGCGGCGCGGCGTAGCGAATTGACAGAACGACGACTAACACGATGAACAGCAAAATTGGAATACTCCGGTTACAAAAAATTAATTTAGAACTTGACGTCCATGTGGACGAAATAATAATTAAGAAATTATAACAACGGAGTGACGGAGCTTCATGATTGGCCGCCAAAGAGTTTGTAGAAGCTTAGCGAGCCCGATTCCATGGAGAGGATCAATCTTTTGACATTCCGAACACGCGGCGAATCGGCGATTAAGTTAACAGACGGGATCAGGCGGGACGATTGCCATGATTAGAGGAAGTTTCTCGTCGAATAGAGCAGACACCTCGGAGCTTCGTGTCTAGGCCAGGCAAGACGACGACGACGACGACGACGACGACGACGACGACGACGACGACGATGACACGGGTCAGGTTGAGGGACGGATTTCAAGCGGGAAGGAAATTGATTAGGGTTGCATCACGCTTAAGCAAACGCGCTCGAGGGTCATCCTAGTAGTTCTGGGTACCGATGGTTATGGCGATGTTGCCGAAGTGCCACCAATAAATGCCGGTCTGTGATGGCGAAGTTGTTCCTACCAAAGTCAATTTCTCTGCCCGGGATCCACACTTCGACATACACTGTCCGACAGTTGGCTGCCATGATTTCATGCGTGCACGGATTGGCAAACGCTTCGGGCAATATCGTGCGTTTCTAGTAATTCCCTTGCTTTGGTATTAACGCTGTGACCAGAAGGAATTTACAATTAAAAATATTACAACCCTTCGTTTCGATGGGTCCCGTAAACTTAGCGTTAATCGAGTGTATTTCCTTCGCAGATTTTCTTCCGTGTGTTATACTAAATGTTATTGAAAATTGAGAAGAGCAATTTGGTAGCGGTAAAAATGAGATCGATATATAAAGTCGGGCGACGCGTGCCCGCCAGCGTCGACCGTGCAAGTTTCAGTGTAATTTGCGATATAATGAATAGGTGGAAACTAAATTGGACTCCAGAAGTCGGCAAAATTACGCTGATTGAATCCGATCGACACGGCGCGGCGCCTCGAAATGGACCCCTGAAACTCTCCGCCACACGAAGGAATTGGATTAAGTATTATGGTGTAAATGGCTAGTTTGTTTTCGATTGACAACTTCGCGCACAGTTTCGAAACCTCCATAATCCGATCGAATATTCCGTCCCGAAGTTGACCGGATTTAATCGGTACGACTTACTGGTCGATGCTACAGAAATCACGTGAACACTCGGAAATTGTGTCCCGGGTCGCATAATACGAACCACGAAACATTGTTCGATATTAACTGGGCATGCAATTACTTGTCATTCTCTTTCGCAGCACATAGAAAGGAAATTCAGAAAACTCTTCAGAATTTGTTGGAAACTGAACTTAATCCTCTTTCGAAGATGCTTTTCATGATTTTTCTCTTACGAATAGCCAAACAATCGCATTATTGTTTAGGAACATAGAAAGTTAAGCTTGCAAGCTGCATATTTTTTAAGCCTATCGATACATTGCAACTTTGTTAAGCCTATCGGTAATGTATTTCTTTCAAGCTAATAAATGGCTCGCATTTTATAAGCCTATCGATAGCTTATACATTTTTTATAATAGACTTCTCGATAACTTTTCCGTGTCGAAGAGAGAATTATTAGGACATTTTAAACATTCGGAAAGGAACGATCCAACTTTTGTAGCCAACAATTTTTTGTTTTTATTAAACTTGAAAATCAACTGTGATTTCAATAAATAAAAATAACGCTAACCGAAATAGCAGTACCCTGAGAACGAGCGCATTAAAATTGCAACGAAAAACGGAACGCGCCCTCGTTGGAAGCTCCAGCGAGGACCCGGTAATCCAAGGGCAAGAAAGAGCGTGCCTTTATCCCTTTAAGTGAACTGCTGGCACAGATTCCATCGTATGATACCCACTCGAACGGAAAATCCTGGATGGCTCCGATCATTTCATCAAGATAAAGAAGACGGTTAAACAGGGGTCGCCGTATCCGCAATTATTCGTCGTTCTTCCGTTCGAAACGCAGGCAATTTACATGCGATCGAACGATCGCGTCATTCCGCGGAGATGCTCGAGTATGAGGGGAATCATTCTAAACGGAAAACGTGCTCCCTCGTATTCCCGAAAGACTTCGGCTGTATCGCGTACTATCCTTTCTCCCGACAGTCTGATTTCGCGATGACAAACTGACATAGCCGAAGATCCAGGGACCACGACAGCTTCTACCAAACGAAATTGGTTGTATCAGCGATTGTGTTCGCTTCTGGACATAGGATATTGCACAGTGAGTCGTCTGTTACTCGAAAGACCGATTAGGGTCACCTATACAAACGATCTCGTAAAAAAGCGTGGGAAGGTGAACTTTGAGAATTTTTTCTGGCTGGAAAATCATTTTTCTTTGAAAAGTTATCATACCATGAGGTTTCTAATGAATTTTCTATGAAGATATTGCTCGAGACCTGCTATTATAGAATTTTTACTTAAAAAGTTGTTTGGTTCAGTTTAACGCAGGTTGTTCGAAAGTTAATAGTTATTTGTTTTATGGCGATTAACGACGATTTTTTAGACGGTGGTTGAGCCATCTTGCTCGATCAGCACGAGTAATTAAGCTCCCAGAACCCTAATTGTCACTAGTCCTCGAAATGCCTCGATTAACACTTTAGAGGTCCTTCGGCCCGAGATGAAACACGACAACCGTATATTAGCCAGCTATTAGTTGATTCCAGATTTTTATGCATTTATGGTATTTAGGTATGCAGAAATGATGAAAAAACCAATCTTCAAAATTGGAAACTCGATGCGCAAAGAGATAAATTCCTCCTGAAATTGTTCAGCTCTAATCTTGAATTTTATTTTTTCCATCGAAAGTTAAAATTCGCGTGGCTGTTTCATGTTTCGTGGCAGAGAGTACGTTATTCGGCTCGGTTTTAGCAGTCATTAGCGAGAAATAAGGAATTCGTTTCTCGAGCAGGTTGTTGAAGCCGGACCCTGGTGGCGGCGGCGCGACGGTTTCATTTTCGCCCGATTTCAAAAGCACTCGCCCCTCTTTCATCGTAACAATTCCTCCTCGACGTTTACGCCCCTCGTGAAACAATCCATCGTACCACCTTCCCGTCATTTCTCGAATTGATTCGACAATACAAATTAATGGTAATCTCATTGTTCGGGTTGCTCCATCAATTAACGGGGGTGGTATCCGGCCGGCCCGGCGGCCCGGCAGCCCGTTTGTCCGTATTCGGTGGTGGCAGTCGAAAGATGGGGCGAAGGGGGATAGGTAGATTTTTATCGGGACAAAGCGCACTTTTACGATCATTCATTCCTCAACTGTCGACCTATTTAAACTTACTGCCACGGAAGACTAATTGCAGGATTCCGCCCGGCCGCGGCCGTTCGGAAAACCCAATTATTCCCGTGGACCGGTCGTAATTGGTTACTGCGAAATTTAAAGGCGCGCGCGGATAATAGACGGTCGACACCGGCCCCGAGGACTTTTTTGCCCACAACCTGTTCGCAACATTTAATTATCGCAAAAAACATCGGCCACGGTAAACAGTCGAATCCGGGACGTTGCCGCGACGCCGCGCGACGCGTCCCGCAAAAACTACCGAAGCCGCGGGGCTACAGCGTCGTTCCGCGGCCCTAATTAAACAATCACGCCCCTTCGTGATTCGATGTTGCGTCTTTTCAATCTTTTGTATCTCTTGTTGTACGATGGATTTCTTTAAATTGTCAACTTACGAGTGCACCACGATATATCATTTTAAACTGTTAAGGGAAAATGGATGCAGCGTTATCCTAGGATCTTTCGTGCAACTATATCTGACGAGCGGTGAAGGTTAATATAATTTGAAAAATATTGAAGGAGTTCCTCCACCAAATAAAATTAAAACTAAAAATAAGTATCTTTCGATGGGTAATATTTCCTTCGCATAAAATTCCACAGCCTCCTCGGAACCTATTGTACAATTCAACACTTTCACTCGACCGCTCTCGCTAATTGTCATTTCCATACACAGCCCTACCATTTCGCCTAAACGTTCTAAGAAGCCATCGAAAAAAGAAAGAAAGAGAGAAGAGGGTGGGGGAAGGGGAGAAGTAGAGAGCGACATCCACGTCGTCCAAGGTAGCACGAAGAAGTCGTGAAGGAGAATAGGTGGCTCAAGAGGCTGGTCGTACGTGTGTGCCTCGATCTTGCCTCGGTGTGCACTCAGCCTGTACGTGTGCCGAGAAAGAAAAAGGGGAAGAGAGAGAAAATCTCGGTTAAATGGCTGCGAGATTTCGTGGACCGATATAAATAAATAAGTCTGCGATCTCTTCTTTCCGCCCTTTTCTCGTGGCCGCATTCATATCCCTTCGCCGGATGAACGCGAGCAAGATGAAGAAGAAGAAGAAGAAGAAGAAGGAGCCCAGAGCCACGGAAAAAGATAGAACGTTGGGAGGCTTGAAGCCAGCAGCGTCTCAAGCCGGCTGGAATCGAGTTTCCAGAACACCGACGGTCTCACCAATCCTCCCTTTTACCGCTCGTCACGAGCCGAGTAGCGCGAACGCCATCGCCACCCACGCCTGCTGCTCTTCCTGGTACACTGCATTAACAAGAATCAACCCTCCTCGAGTACAATGAACCGAGTTCTCCTTTAATTCCATCTTTCTCTCTCTCTCTCTCTCTCTCTCTCTTCAGCTAGTTCTTCTATGGACTGCTAATTAAAAAAAGAAACGGAGAAACGGGCGCGGAACCAGTTACGCCAACCGCGAAATTCTACTTACTTCTAACGACAGTTGGGATTAACACTAGACTCGAAGGAGAGGACTCGTTCGAGGATCATTGGACTCTGTTCCGGGTACAGGGTGTGGGCTACAAGGCTCTGACGACTTTGGGAGGGCAGGACTATGGCGGGATGTAACCGTGATCGTCGGTTTGTTGGTCTTTCTTTAATGCGATTTTTGTAATCGATGGTCGGGCTGGATGTGGTTCGATGTGTTTACTCTGGACTTGTTGGCGGTGGTTTGGGTGAAGGACTTGAGCGAAGGGCTAGTGGCAACTGGGTTTGACCGGTGTTTAAGTTACCAAAGAACGAAGAATGAAAATGATTAGGAACAAAAGAATTTTATATAATAGTAGATGTTCTTAAATCTTTTTAATATGTCCACCGCTTTAAATTGTACGTCCTGATTTTTGCGATAAATGCATCAAATCCGCAGTCTACTGATATCGTATCCGACATCGATAGGCGTCTAAAATACAGGTGATTTAGAGGCTCGATAACTATAGATAGCAGATAGGCTTAAAAAATCTCGGAAGAAGCGGCGCATCAGCGGTGCACATGTACGTTCAGACACTTGAGCCACCTATTCTCCTTCACGACTTCTTCCGAGCTACTTGGTCCGACGCGGATGTCGGCCTCCGCCTTTCTCTCCTGTCTCTCTCCGACTTTCCGCAGAGTTTAGAGAGAGTCTCTCTCTCTCTCTCTCTCTCTCTCTCTCTCTCTCTCTCTCTCTGTCTCTGTCGCTCCGAGGTGACCGTGAGACGGCAATTCCTCGGGTAAGCCCGAGGACCAGGATCCTCCACGCCCGGCCGGGCCGCCACCATTTCTGCCGCAAAGTCGTTAAGCTGTACCGCCTAACGGCTTCCTCTTCCTCCTACCGAACCCTCGTCTCCTCCTCTTCTTCTTCCGAAAGCTTCCTCCTTCGAGAGTTTTTTCACACTCGATTGAGATCTAATTTCGAGCATTAAGATCGCGAACCGGTCAATAGTTATTTCCGCCCCCGGGAATCGCGATACCCCCTCGGTTAGCGAAGCCAGACCCGGGAATTGGAATGGAGATCTCCGGCTAACGACAAATCGAGCGTGACTAAACGGATTTCCAGGGGCCGTTGTTGAATTTAAATAAACCCTGTTCGAAATTAATTTTCTCGCTGAGCGAAATCGGGATCGAGACGACGATCGACGGTCGAGACTACACAGGAAAGACAGACAGACCGGTTCGTTGACAAGTTCATTGTCAAGATGATCACGCGAGACGTCCGTGAAAAAATTCGGGACATTTAGCCAAAGGGATTTTTACTTTGTGCATTTAAAACAAATTTACAAATTCATTGCATGACGTATTTGCAAACGTCTCTAAATTTGTTAAAACAATTTGTTAAAACAAATTTACTCTATACGTCCAAATAATCTGTCTTATCACATTTGGACATCGTAGTTTTAATATTCAGCTTCCCGCCATCAATTTAAATTAAAGCCTACTTAATTGATTTCGATTAGAAGATTACCGTGTCTAGATAAAGTTCCTTTAAAAATATTTTCGATTTATTTCTTTCATGTGGCATCATTCCCATCCAGCTTATACTGGTTCAGTTTCTACTGCAAAGCCATTTGAATAATTTTTTCCACGCATGTACGTCATCGTTTGTAACAAGCTCAATTTTTCTGCTCCCTTTGTATAAAAGTTTGCGAATATCGTTAAAAACATAAATACAAACGGCCGATAGCGAAATGTTTCGTACCAACACAATGTCAAAGTATACCAAATTCTTCCTCGAATATCACGATTTATTACGTTCCTGTCTTTTTTACAGCTCTATATAGTCGCTTTCAACGTTTCGCATACAAACAATTTTTTAAGTCGGATCTGCTACATTCATTTTAAAAAATGGTATATTTTATCATTTTATCGTTTTCCTTCGTTAATCCGAAATATTTAAATGGCTGAACTTTATACCCCCCCCCCCCCCCCGCCCATCGAAACACTCGACATACGCCATTCTATTCGTTTTAACATGCTGAACACTAAATGTACATGTCATTTTTGGCTGAAATGAATAGTTTTCGAGATATTCGTGAAAAACTGCAGCTACCACACATTGAATTTTGTGTATACGTGCATGTCCGTGCCGTGCGTGTGCGCCAGAACGATGCGACCGCTCGTCAACTGTTTTGATAGATATATCACTATGTTCGTCGAACGATCTATACAGGGTGTCCCACATAAATGGGAACACCTAAATATCTTTCGTATTTACAGTCCTATCAGAAAACTTCAGAGGACAAAGTGACACTATGTATTGCAGGGGGCAAATATAATGGTAAAGAAAAAAATTTTTTATGTCGTGTTTTTTAATAAAATTTCAAGGTCACCGATGTTTTTTTAAATAGAATAGTATCTTTTTTTTACGTGAGCATGCTAGACAATAAAAAACTGAATTTAGTGGATACCACCTTTTTGACCTTGAAATTACCTTGAATAAGAATAATCATGTCGGAGCGGATAAAATGTGCAAGTTTAAAACTTACGTGTTTCGGCAAAGATTACGCGTTGTTTACGTCGGGTTGACCTTTACAAACCACAATGAATGTTTGAAATATTTTTCATAGTAAACAGCGTATGTTTATGTTAGAGTATGTATCATTGAGATCGTTAACAGAAGGTTAATCGGTTAGAATAAGTACGTTGTTCCTTCTGCATTATTCGAATTCGAATCGTGAAAGTGATAACGATGCGTTATACTGTACAGGAACGAATCGATATGGCTTTCACTTATGGCGAAAGCCACCAATCTTTGAGGCAAGCGGTACATTTGTATCGTGAAAAATTTGTGAATCGTATTTGTCCTTCGTAACACGTATTTTCCGTTGTGGCAAAACAGTTTAAAAGTAGCGGTAGCGTAAGTTCTAAAAATCGTAATAAACAAAGAATTGTAACGGGCGAAGAAAATAGAATTAATATCCTAGGTGCGGTATCTAACGATCCACATGTAAGTTTGCGACAACTTGAACAAGAGTCCGGTATTAGCAGAAGTAGTATTTCACGAATACTGCAAATAGAAAAGTTTCACCCATATCGCTTGAGTTTACATCAGGCATTGTCTGCCACCGACTACTTTAACCGTGTCCGGTTCTGCCAGTGGGTACGATATCGATTAGAAGTGGACAATACTTTCTTTCGCAAAGTTCTTTTTACGGATGAGGCATCTTTTACCTATCATGGGCAAGTAAATTTGCACGATACGCACTTCTGGTCAGCTGAGAATCCACGATGGTTAAGAGAAGTAGAAAAGCAAAGACCGTGGACCGTTAACGTATGGTGCGGAATTTTATGCGGTAAAATAAAAGGCCCGTACTTTATACAAGGAACTCTTACCGGTATAAAGTATGCTGCATTTTTACGCCAGGATTTGTCGGGCCTTTTAGAAGAAATTACGTTATTTGATCGGAAGCGCATGTGGTTTCAACATGATGGTTGTCCACATTTGATTATTCTAAAGTTGCTAGAACGGTGCTAAATACGAAATATCCTGGATGCTGGATTGGGCGACGAGGAACAATTCCATGGCCAGCCCGTTCTCCGGATCTGACACCATTGGACTTTTATCTATGGGGCAAGATAAGATGTATCGTGTACAAAGATAAACCCACAACGCCAGAGGATATGCGGCAAAGGATTACTGCAGCATGTGCTTCGATTATGTCTCAGGAAATCGACAATGCCTACAGATCATTTATTACAAGATTGCGATATTGCATAAACGAGGATGGTCACCAAATCGAACATTTAATATGATATGTAAAGGTCAACCCGACGTAAACAACGCGTAATCTTTGCTGAAACACGTAAGTTTTAAACTTCCACATTTTATCCGCTCTTATTCTTGCTCAAGGTAATTTCAAGGTCAAAAAGGTGGTATCCACTAACGTAAAAAAATATACTATTCCATTTAAAAAAACATCGGTGACCTTGAAATTTCATTAAAAAACACGACATAAAAAAAAAAAATTTCATTACCATTATATTTGCCCCCTGCAATAGTGTCACTTTGTCTTGTGAAGTTTTCTGATAGGACTGTAAATACGAAAGATATTTAGGTGTTCCCATTTATGTGGGACACCCTGTATATCGCGTGATCTTTTTAAAACATACGATGACGAAGAGTGAGTAACATTTTGTGTTCAGCATGTCAAAACGGATAGAATGACGTATGTCACGTGTCGAAAGGTGGGGGGGGGGGTTCTAAAGTTCAGCCATATAAACCATCTCGTGTAACAAATTTCGAAACACCGTTCGAAGTGAGCACAGAATCCGCAGACGACGTTGATTCAACTCGGTGCAAGGTGCCGAACGAAATCGACAGCGGTTCTCGAGGATCCTCGGAAACGTTTCGGCGAGCAGTTAGGCTATACCGGGCGACGACGACTTGGCTGTTTGCACACGTGTAGCCGGGCCAGATGCGATTCGCCTGGAGCCTAGTTCGTATGTAGTATGTTAATTACGCGGTCTCGCTTACCACGACTGTGTCCCTTTTAACACTGCGATGATTCTCCGCTGTTTCCGGCCGCGCGAAATTACGGGACCTGGCCCGGAATTTTGAAAACTCGAGCCGCGCACACTGCATTGTGCGGGATGTGCGGCGGCGACCTTTTGAGTCACGGACATCAAAGCGGCCGGCAATGCGCGGCCGCTTTCCACATTTGGACGGAGCAACTGTTGGAAAATTGAAGTGTAGCGTTCTGGCCTCTATAGTCAACGGAGCCGCTGCTCGAGACTGACAACGCAATTATAGAGAACAGTGGTCGACTATTCTGTGATCGTTTTGTTTCCGCCTCGTGCCATCCCGCTATCGCACCGTTATCGCATTCTTCCCATCGATATAGTATAGATTAATGCCGCGCCGCGCCGCGCCGCGCCGCGCCGTTCCGATTATAAAGAAACTGATCACGCACAGAAACACACCGAATTTAATCTGTTTTCCTTGTCTATGGTAGTTTTGTACATTCACAATCGAGCGATATAGAGACGCGTCGATTATGGCTTTTGTCGCGGCAAATGAACGTCCATGCAGCCTTGTCACGGGTATCGACACGCGAAAGATGAACCTTTTTGACGGATCCGCTGATGACGATGATGGAATCTGCGGATTTGTTCAAGAGTTTTCATTTTGTACGTGGTTTTCGAAGGTTCAATTTGGTTTGGATC
Source organism: Lasioglossum figueresi (assembly GCA_028455805.1). Lineage (NCBI taxonomy): Eukaryota > Metazoa > Arthropoda > Insecta > Hymenoptera > Halictidae > Lasioglossum > Lasioglossum figueresi. Next base: position 232,289 of record CM052189.1, on the reverse strand, counting down.
TTTTACAGATTTTTCTTATGTTCGATACGAGTAGCAATATTTCCATCTATCCACTTTTATTTTAAATGCATCAAATCCGCAGATTCAATAGTGACGATACAAGACCAAGCAAACAAGAATAACCCGTGCAATTGATCAGGATGCTCGCTCACTATTACAACGCAAGGGCGTTCCGATCGCAAACGGCCAGTCCAAGTACCACGGAACACAGCTAATCCAAAGAGTCCTCGATCGAACAAATCGTCACCGCCAATTCTAATCAAGCAATCATGTAAAGCAGTGTCCGGGCAAGCATCCACCCTAAACTGGCCAGTGCCCATCGTCTTCGTCTTCGAGCGTCCCACGGCCATTCCATCCTTTCACGTGCCAGACGTTCGAGTGTCCCCTAGAATTATATCAAATAGCTGGAGGATTCGGATAATTCTTGGAGGTTGGCGAAGAGCGGGAGGGCTCCGAGAAGAAGGGGCAATAGAATGAGGCCACGGAGTTCATTTCTACGTGTCATCTCCATAGCGTTCGAAAAGTTTAGTAGGTGCGAGCGCCAAATCCTTTAAGAAACCGTATAAAACGAACCCCGTTCCGATGCCGGAGTTTGGCTACGGGGGTGGAAAAAGGGGGAGAGGAACAAATTACGTTGGCTCTGCTACTGAAAGCGAAGGAGAGGCCCCGTTCCAAGCGGTTCCTCGTTCCGTTCGGTAGCGGCGCATTCAAGTTTACTCGTAACTGCGAACAGAATGTAACAGACTCCGATTCCGTTCGAGTTAACGACCGGAATGCAGTCGTCGAACTGCGGCCCATTTACCCGCGTCCCGTGACGAATCCTCCCTGAAAAATGCCTGGGAAATTTACTTTGGGACTCGATGCAGCCTCTGCATGTCGCGAAACTCGCCTTCTTTCTCTCACAATCAACCTTTCCCGTGCCGCTGCACGATAAGCGGACGTCACCATAAGCGGACGAAACAACCTACACACTGCTTGCAAATTAAACAAAAACGAGGAAAGGCAAGTTGTTTCGCCGGCCCGGTGAGATCCGGACCGGGTTTCACGCGGCCGTCCAGCGGTTTTCACGGACGCGCCGGAAAAATTGCTATAAACTACCGAATAAATTTCGAGCGTGTTCTCGCGACGCGTTTTATGCGGCGATTACTCGCAAGGACGAGTACGCCCGTCGTGAGAAATCCCTGGAGAGTGTTGCCGAATGTGATTCGATCGTTCTTCGAGATTTTCTGCTTCGTTGCTGGCAGTAAGGAAAGGCTTGAGATAGAGCGGTTTCTGCGGCGTTTTATGTATTTGGGATTTGGCAGCGTTTGGTGTTTCCGAGGAAATTTGGTACTGTCGGATGACCCTTGCAGATTAATACGAGAAAAGGTTCGTTTCAATCCGATGAATAGATTCTGCGATCAAAATTGACCAGTACAGCATAGTTTTGTGGAAATGTATGCAGATCGATGTCTAGAGAATTGGATTAACGGTAACATTAATAAAATAACGTGTGTTCTAAATTATTATTTAAACAGTCGTAGAGCTTATTCGAAATTCGTTGCCACAGCTTCATTATTAAAAGATACCCTATTTTGCCATTTGCTACGCGTTCCTCCAGTTCCAGTTTCCAAGATATCCTACCAAATATATATCTCTGTTCCAACTTTACGAGCTGTTTCTACCCCTTCAATATGGATGACAGCCGATAAAAACAGTACGTGTCAAATATTTTTGTAAGCGCTTCTTCCGACGAAAGTTGTAAAAACCGTGTCCCACCTGTGTTCGCGCTTTTTAATGTTTCCAAAGCCATTCGAGCTCGACAAGGGAATCGCCGGTCGAATACCAACAACAGCAATCACCGAAATCGAAGAAGTGTTCGTAACTCCACGAGAAGAGCGTAATTTCCGAAAATTAAGCCATAGGACGTGAGCTGTTCGCGTTCACGTGAAAAAGGTCGATATCTCGTTTCAGCCGGTTCAAAAAGAGTGTTTTCACCGCAAATAAAGCCGCCGGTCTCGTTATTTTAGCCCGGCTAGACGTTCTCTGAGAAAAGAATAGCCGCAAGAGGTCACGGCCCATGACCATATGGAACGGGAGGTTTCGTGAAGTCTCCGAGTCTAGCGTTGGGACCGTGAACGCAATTGTGTATAAAACCGATTCCAATATTAAATTATCCATCGAGGCACGAACGCTGTCTCAACCTGTTTGAAACTATCTCATCTACGACCATCTGAAAATTGTTTCCATCGCAATAAATTAAGAGGTTGCCTGATTTGTAAGCAGTTATATTTGATTCGATCCAGTTGATCGATCTATGACATTTTGGTCATGGTTCGAGCAAGACGCGGTCCCATCGCCAGTGGTCGGCCAGCCACGGTCCACCGCGTGGTATCTGTCTCATCGGTCAGGGCAGCTCTGCTAGGGTGAAAGGGGGTGAATGTACGAGGGCTCGTGGATTCCCAGCGAGGCCGAAAACGCCCAGCCAATAAGCTTAAACCCACCCCCGTCGTAAAACGTAATTTTATTCTTATTTTATCATTGTCTACGCTTCCAGCGCGGATCCTCCGGTGGATCGTTCTTGCGCGGCCGTCGCGTCGTCGCTCCTGCAGAAATTCTGCTGGGAAATTTTAAGAGTTCTTTCGCTCGGCCGTTTGGGATCGAGCTGTTACTCCTCGAGAAGAGCTTTCTCAGTGAAAAAAGACTGATTTTCCGTGATCCCTCCATGGCGAAACCAAAAGGGAGAAGACGGAAGACTTTTCGGATGACATTTATCAGCGTACGCCGATAGGTGATTTTTTCTGATGGAACTTTTCTCATGCCAGAATTCTTTAAAACGTTCCACTTTCCATCGATCTCCGCTACGCGATTCTCATATTTATTTTAAACTCGTTAGTCGGCGGAAAAAGTTTCATTGTAATCATTGATAACATAGCCTCGGGCTGGTTTGCTTAAGGATCGGACATTTTCTTGTCATGTTGACCATAGTAGCGCACGGTACAATGACCTCGAACTACATATTTGGACGGCTGTGTAGCTCCATTCACCTGGATTGTAAATATTGTTCCCTGGTCGGCTCGTTTTGTGGCGAATATGGCAGGTATTGAAATATTCGAGTGTTTAGATACGTCATATTGATATTGTTCAATAAACAATTGTAAGAGAGCCGCGGCTGTATCAACAGCAAATTCATTTCTTCGATGCATCTTAACGTTTCATGTAGCGCACCTGTCACATATTGATTTCTGTCCTTTGGAAAAATGACTGGACATAGCTGGTGCATTACGTCAGAGTAATGAATTGTCATGACATTTCGGTGGCCATTGGCTATCAGTTTAGCCATGGGCTTCATAGTGGAAAAACAGACTAAAATACAACGAAACACCACCAAAAATGGATCTTTGTTTGAATTTATTTTTACGGCCGGAATTTTCGCAGTCGCCGAACCAAATTCGTCGGTTCTGATTTTTGCGAAACGTTGCTCCGAAAGTGGGGATTTGCATAAAGGTTCGCGTCCATTCGTAAAATTCGATACACCGATAGAGATCGGTGCAACGAATTAAACAAGGTTAATGCGTGTCCGGTTCGATACGTGTTGAAAATGCGTCGGCCTTGCGCGGATAGATCGTCCTGGTTGCCCCTCGAAAAATGTTTCCACGATTCCTGGCATTCCCTTGCGGGTGTATTGTACGCATTGTCGAAGATTGCCAGTCGGCGAGTTCATTTTCAGAAAATAACTTTTTACGAGCGATCTGATAAGTTTCCTTACTGCACGGGGATGGCCGTGGGAGAGATTCCGCGGCCACGATAACTTTCTGCTGGCGACTCTCGACGAAAGCAAAGGAGGAATCAAGGAGCACTCTCTCACTCTCTCTCTTTCTCTCTTTGGCGGACGAGCGAAATGGTACTTCGACCACTCCTTGAAAAAATACAGAGGAATTTCCAGGGGAACACCAGAGATTGATACTAACCCGAGAGTCGAGACAACTTTCGATAGCGCAGGGGTATTTGTTTTTATACTGATTTTATACGGTCGTACAAACTTTATCGAGTCACGCAAATATTGCCTGAAGTATTATGCTTGCCGTGGAGAGCCCAGGGTCACGGAAAAGTGTACCAAAGGGTTTCAGAACTGAGAATGGAATTTTAAATGTTGTACTGTTCAAGAACGATGCACAATTTTTCTTCTCTTTTCCACGCGACTCAAGAAATTGTAAATTATTACTGCGGTATGCCGACGATTCGGAGTCGTTGACATTTCTTCAGAAAATTCTAGAAAGTAAATCAAAGCTCATTCGACAAAATTTTTGTTCTCCGCTAAAAAATTTCCAAGCAAACATCAGAGAAAAATCCTGCAACGAAAGGTTCAACAACTTTTCGGTAAAAAGATCTGAAAAACCTGTCTATTCGTTACACTCTTATTCAGAGATAAATTTTGCGAATAGCAGTTTCTGCTGATTTGGAGGACCAGTAGGGTCATTTAGGAGTAGAATGTCGCTGGCATTGGGTGCACCGATCGCCAGTGAAAGTAAAGAGATAGAGGATTATCCGTGGCGTAACGAAATCCCGTCGGCCAATTCGGTGACGCAAAAACGGGTCTGCGATCGCGTTTTTCCGTCCGGTACGTGGATTCAGCGTATCTCTGGGAATAATTCCGGGGGAATAATGGAGTGGACCCCCCGTTCAAAAGTGCCATAAATTCCGGGGGACGCGCTTTCGTAGCCGGTGCTTGGCGCCGGCCTCGGAGATGGTTCCCGGTATAGGTGGCATAGGTTGACGTTACCGTTGCGAATATATCAGCCGGGTCCGCGAGTGTGTGGTGGTGGCCGGTTCTGGCAGTGTAATGGCGACAGTAATGGTGGTTGTATCCACAGAATTCTATAGCGAGCCGAGCGAGTTAAACAGCCGCAGGCTACCAATCCCCTGGCTGGTAACTGCCTTGAACGTGCACGGGCCAAACCCTCGAAGCTCTTTTCCCTGGGAAACGGTTCAGGGCTAATTCACCGCGTGTGTACACGACGCTAGACTAATGATTTCGTCTGTGTGCTCCTTAATTAGCATCAGACGGGAGCCGCCTACGACAATCAACCCTTACAGGCTAATTTCTTTACGATTCCTGCCCAGAGATCGTATTTCCCAGTCCCCAACGAGACGGCTCTCTATGATACCCTAATTCTGCCGGTTAGACCGAGTCGACGATGTCGCGAATAAGTCACCGAACGCTCACGGCAGCGAACGTACTCGACTCGATCAACTGGAATTGCTGTTCACGAGTTCATAGCAGGAGGTTTTAATAATAAATGTTGATGTTCTCGGCGCTACGGTTTCGATCAATTTCTACTGATAAATCAAAAAACAATTTTGCAGATTAGCAAATAATCATCGACGTTTCGATACTAGTTTGAATCATTTTCAAGATGTAATTATTTGCCTTGCGTCTGTAAAAGTATAAATTTATTGTACAATTTTCAAAATGCAATATTCAACTGCTTTAATGTAATCACAAAAACTTGTTTGCAATATTGTTCATAAAACCAACTTACTTGTTTTTTATGTGATTTAATACTTTAAAATGGGCATCGTGACACACGTGTGTTATCGATGCGTATTGTCAAGACACCGAATACATTCGAAACGATCTAGGTTATCCCGATCAATATTAGACGGTAAATTTGAAAAACATAATACGTCTTTTGGACCATTAATGTGAATATACCAAAAACGGTAAATTCAATTATTGACATTCAACTTTTATTGGAAGAATTTTATACACATAATTGTATGTAATATACGATTGTTTATTGATTCGAGAAAATAACTAACAAGCTATCGAGGTTGGAAAGAATTTCATCGTTAAACGTTACCGATTCGGTAACGTTGCGTAGTATTCATTTATCTTAGGAGTTTGATACCTAAGATTTACGCTATGATGTTTAATCGTATGAATTGTTTCCAATCAGTGCCGGAACTAGGCCGTGGCGAAGGTGGCACCTGCCACGGGCGCAACGGTCGTAGGGGCGCAACGGGCACAAAACTGCGGTAAGATAGAGCAATTCTTCTCAAGAGAACTACCATCGACATCGAGAAATACAAATAACGAACTAAATACAGAACTCGATCAACCTGAAAATATTGTACAAAACGTAGAATCCAAGAATCTCAATTCCGAAAATCAGCAAAGATTAGAACATGATTGCGCAGTAGAAAATTCGATTGACGTTGATTTTAATAATCCTAAATCTTGGACAGTTAATAAGGACGCTATCAAACTATATATTGAACACGGTCCTATTAATGGCGACGATATTGTCATGTACCCGTTAACCAACAATAGACGTTTTGAGAAAAAGTGGTTCACGAGAACAATGACAAATGGAGAACACGTACACAGGAACTGGTTGATCTACTGTAAACAGCTTGACTCTCTGTTTTGTTTCCCGTGCACACTGTTCAACGATGACAGCAGCAGCATTTGGTTGAATGGTTTTAACGACTGGCAACATCTTAACCCCTATTTACCAAGACATGAAAGCTCTATATCTCATAGAGCAAATTATATAAAAATGAAGACGTTTGAGAAGAAGTTGAAATGTGGCGGCTTCGTAGATGACCATTTACTCGAACAACTCGAAAAAGAAAAGGGAAAGTGGAGACACGTATCGAAAGTAATACTCGATGCAATTTTGCACTGCGTCAGAAACAATGAAGCCCTTAGAGGGACATCTGAAATCATTGGGCGACCAGACTGTGGAAAATTTCTGAACACGATCGAATTGATTAGCCGTTACGACAGTACTATCAAAAAACATATTGACAGTCACAATAAAGGTGCAATCTCTTATTTTTCAGAGTCTGATCAGAATACAGGGGACACAATAGTACAAGCTAAGTCTATTTTAAAATCGATACAAACCTTTGAGTTTATAGGTCGACTAAAGTTTTGGGATTCGCTCCTGTCAAAAATCAACCGTATCAACCTAGCATTGCAAGACAAAAACCTCGATATTGCTCGAGCCACAGGAATAATTAAAGGTTTGCTGTCACAATTGACAACATATAGAGAATCTTTCTTCCCAACAATTTTGCAATCATCTGCTGTGACAGCTGGAGAATTAGAAACAACACCAGACTTTCAAGACACTCGAAAACGGAGAAAGAAGATGATGGCAGGAGAAAAGGCGAAAGATGAATCTCAGTATATAAGTGCCCAAACTCAATTTAAAGTAGGACCGATACAAGTTATTGACTCGATGATTACCCAAATTAATACCCGATTCGTCGCTCTTAACGAAGTTGCCAATGATTTCGCATTTCTGAGCGGCCAAGCGATTCTTGACACCGATGTTACTCAGCTCACCAAAATGGCAGCCGATCTTGCTCTCAAATATCCAAATGACCTGGATCCGTATGAATTTTCATTAGAAATTGAGAGTTTCAAATTCCAAGCCACGACATTAATGAACGACCTCAAGGACAAGGGTATGAACCATTTCCAAGTATCGGAGAAAATATACGAATTATCGCTTGAAAATGTATATCCTAACGTAGTCACAGTTTTGAGAATATTCTTGTGCATGCCTGTGACGACGGCTACATGCGAACGTTCCTTCAGCAAGCTGAAGCTTATTAAATCATATCTGCGCTCCTCTTTGAGTCAAGAACATTTGGCGAATATGTCTATTTTGTCAATTGAGAAAGAAATAGCAACCCGCCTCAATTACGATGAAATAATCAACCTATTTGCAGAAGCGAAGTCTAGAAAAGTTTTGATACGAATAATCTATTACCAAAAATTATACATTTATACGTATGTTTCATTCATTTGTAATAATTATACGATATGGAAAAATATTTGAGTTCAATATATTTTTTAAAAAGTATTTATTTATCTTTTTTTAAATATTTGATAAGATGCAAATTATGTAAGAATATTCATAAATTCTATTGTAGCAATGTCTTATTCGCATTCTTCATTCATTTTGGTCACATGACATAAATGAGCTGATTATTAAATATTAGGAAAACCCTATACAAAACCATTTGTGTTATGAGTAGACAGCGAACCTTTATTCAAAAGAGCAATTTTCTACGTCAGCTGTACGAAACGAAAATGAAATACAAAGCGTGTGCCCTTTTATAGTAATTTTATTAAATCAAAAATACTAAATACAAAACACTGAAATAGCATTACAGTGCTTTCAAATTCTTCTATAATGTTTTGATAGTCTCGTATTTAATCTGTAGTTTAGTTGTGAGAAGTGTATACAGTTATTTAATACTAAATTTTAATTTATAGTTATAACAGTTCATCGTTAGCAGGTCTGTATTGAAAATAGTAATAATGTAAATCGTTTAATATTGTAAACAGGAGAAACGCGCTTGGTAATAGTTTACACAGCCGCTAGGTGGCTACGATTCTCGCAAGTAAAAATGATCACAATAATAATTCATCGCGAGACCGTCAGGTGGTTACGATTTTCGCTAGTAAAAATAAGAATGGGAGAGTATACTTGACCGTTACGCTTTTCCCTATCGCGAATTCTGTGACGCCAAAAGAAAAGGACATTCATTGTACTGCTGGGAAAAGGGGCGCCATATTTCTTTTTACATACGGGCGCTTCTTACCCACGCGGCGGCCCTGGATGGGTAGGGGCGCATGCCAGGTTATTGCCACAGGCGCCCAAGCGGCTAGTTCCGGCTCTGTTTCCAATAATAACCTTTGTTGTAAATTAGCCTCTTCGTCGATTATTTTGATGTTCTCGAAATCAAATCTATGATCCAAATCTAGCGAATGTTTCGTCAACGCTGTGTGTTGTACCGGTGGTAAAAAAATATTATGTTTATGTTCTGTAATACGCGTTCCTAAATTTCTAGATGTTTGTCCAATATATACCAAGCCACATCCAAAACAAGGAATTGAATAAACAACGTTGCATTTTTTTAAACGCGGCAGCTTGTCTTTAATAGGTGGAAATAAAGATTTCAGATAGCGAGGTATTTTGAAAATTGTGTGCATTCCTACTCTTCGAAAAATCCTTTTTATATCTTTTGAAATGTTTTCAACATATGGTATGACCACAACATTTTTCCAATTAATTCGACCAGTTCTTAATAATCTATCTGCTTTTTGCTTTTTGACAAAAATAGGATGATATAGTTCAAAAATACGTTCTTTAATGATATTTGATGTAAAACTATGCGAGTAACCGTTTCGTTTCAAAACATTTCTTATTAACAATAAATTGTCAGGTCGAAATTCAGGATTCGAGAGTAACACCGCGCGATCTATCAAACCTTTGATTAAGCCTACCTTATGCTCCGTAGAGTGGAACGAGTAGAAGTTAACATATCTACCTGACCAGCTGGTTTTATGAAACCAATTCGTTTTTAATGTATTTCCTGCTCTAATTACCATAACATCAAGAAAGCTCAGACTTGAATTGTTTTCGATTTCATATGTGAACTGCAATCTTTCATGAAAACTATTAAACGTGTTCAATACAATTTCTAATTGTTCAGGTTTTATACAAGTAATTATTAAAGTACATCTTGAAAATGATTCAAACTAGAATCGAAACGTCGATGATTATTTGATAATCTGCAAAATTGTTTTTTGATTTATCAGTAGAAATTGATCGAAACCGTAGCGCCGAGAACATCAACATTTATTATTAACAATATTACGATCGAGATACAGAGACATATTTATCAAGGAGGTTTTAAGACTGGTAAAACGGTATAGGTTATAATTAAATTGATACTGGACGGGTTCTACCCTCAAGGGGGGGGGGGGGGGTGTTTTAATGTTTTCTGAATTTGTTGAGGTGCCTTTATTCGAATACGGAGCCTAGAAAGCGATAATTACAGTGAATTCGGTTAAACGATATGGTGTATCAAAATTTGATTCCTTTATTCTGCTCAGAGGTGTTCAAAAGATTTAATTTTCCAGTTTTAGATTCAAGTACACTATTTTATCCATAAATGTCCCAAATGTCGGGCCGCTAAATGTCCATGAAGCTCGAGAGGCCTCGGTCGTCGAGAAGTATGACATCATACGGCTCGGGTATATCGGTGAGACCACACTAATTCGAATTTCTAACTTCTTTATTTTTCATTATTTTTTTATGGGACTTTGATCAACATATTTGTGGGATTTTTCTAATAAAAATCATATCAAATATGATATAATTCCAATGATATTTACTTGTGTAATGGACGACTAAATTTTTCGACGCAAGGAGGAACAGCGTATGGGAAGTTTCTTGAACTGTGCCGGCGCGCTGCGACTTTCCGCGTTTCTTTCTTTCCCATACGCCGCTGTTCTTCTTCGCGTCGTAAACTTTCTTCTATATTTCGTGTCATTTTAAATTAGAAAAGTGCCACGAATATGTTGATAAAAGTTCCATAAAAAAATAATAAAGAATAAAGAAGTTTGACATCGGATCAGTTATGTTTACACTTTTCCGCTGCCAAGGCCTCTCGAGCTCGGCTGTCCTTCTCTACGTTCGGCAAAAGTCAAAGAATAGTGTCCCTGGCATATAATTGTCCCGGGGCAGACTGGAAATACTGTATTTCCTGTTATTACCAATTTTCCCACAAAAACCACCGATTTGCAAAAAGCACGGCTCAACGATTCAAAAGATAATCCAGGATTTTTCAGTCAATATTCAATGAAATACTGTACAAAATATTAAATTTTGTTTTATATCCAACGTACCATTTTTAATGATTCATTTGAGGTTATTCTATATTTTTCTCGAAGCTTTTTTAACGTTTATTTGCATCGAAATGTTTTTTTCGTTATATCGTATATTACTCTTACCTCGTGTTTATACTTGTACATGTTAAATTCCAATTACTCCTATTCTCTGTGTCGCTACAGTTCAATAGCATTTGTTTAGGGATTGCGTGACGCTGGCAACAGTAGCGAATTGTTTTATTCAAGACGCGTTCATACGTGGCCTTACAATGTCCAATATAATTAGTATGTCTATAATTCAGACATACATAGAATCCAAACCATATAACCTTGTAAACGTATTTTTCACATTTTTAATGCCATCAACTTCCACGGTTCCGTCAGAAAAAATTCTGAAAGACGAAAATGCAATTTCTCCTTTAAAATGAAATCTCTGAAAAATTGTGAGCAACACACAGAAACGAATTTCGTAATCGTGTTCAGCGTATCAAAGTCCACAGAAATTACCTACTGGTTATCGAAACGCAAAATTGCTGTTGGCAGTATTATTCCCCAGAGCGAGCTGGACGCTGTTAAACGCATCTTGGTTAACCGAGGGACCGCGACGCGACGCGACGCGACGCGATGCAACGCGACGCGGCGTCGGGCTTTTCATTATTTATCCGTGAAATTTACTTGCGACAGTCGCGGGCGCATTAATGTATATGCATTTCCGGCCGACATAGGAATTTCAGATGCGGGGAACATCTCGCTGAAAATAATTGGAGTAAGGGTAAACATCTCGCGTCTTCGGTTAGATATACCGTGTTTGCGCGGCACGTGTGTCTACGCGTTCGTATATGAGAATGTGCGCCGCACACCGCCGGCTTTCCAGTCCCTTTCCGCTGGCCAAACTGTTTATCTAACACAGCAGTTGAGGGGAAAGGCAATTTACAGTCGGCCCTGACAGAACCTGGAAACGAATCGAAAGCAGGACGACCTGCGCACTGCCGGGACCCGATCAGGATGGTTCGCGACGCAGGAAACTCTAAATCGTGGTAAAAATCAACGCATGTTTTCCAAAACATATTTTCCTGAACATTCAGGTTCACGGTAGAATTTCGAGGAGAAAATCCTTCGTTAACGAGACAAATGAAGCGAAAATTTAACCGTGCACTATTGTAATCAAGAAATCACTGGAACGACCCCCAGAAACCATTCGTCCGCCATTACACCGAGTGCTAATTGGAGTAGAAGCACATTACTAGATCCTGTCGACGGTACAATGCGGATTTCATGCATGCGCAGCCTTTCCCCTCGAAAACTGGTCGCGGCGAAATGTTTGAAAAAGTTTAATGCGATTTTTATCTTCCTTGAAATGTGATAGAAGCCCCAGTGGAGCGAAAAGTTTTATGCCGCTCTGAATTTAATTAGTTAATCGACGCGAATGTGTGTACTTGCCTGGCAATCTGCATTTTAAATGTCAAGTGTCTGCAGCATTAAATTTTTAATGTCAGATGTCTGGAGTGTTCAATTGTAAACTATCGTTCTGGAATTAGTGGAAAATTAAAAGCTATTTTCAAACCCAGAAGACGTTATAAAGACCCGAGGAAACAGAGTCCCCTTCGAGAACGGTATACGATGAAATATTTAAACCAGTTTCATAGAATTTTTATCTGACTCGAATGCGATAGAAACCTTAATGGAGTGAAAAGTTTTATTCCATTTTAAATTGAATGAGTTAATCGGAGCAAACGCTGGATGGTATGAGGTCTGCATTTTTAAGTGATAAAGTATGAATAATGATTCTGTGATCGTTAGAAGAACGAGGAAAAGGTCTGTTCTAAAATTGAGAAAAAGGATCCTCGGTTAAAACTGTAATTAAAAAAACTGAAATTTCTGTAACTGAAATTCTAACGAATCGAACAATTTCAATTCACTTCAAATTTAAATCGGTAGCTAAATAAATTCGAGAGTTATTAAAAAAAATAAAAAGATAACTTTCAATGGAAAAGTAGGTGCATAGGTCTAGATGAGAAATTTGGGTTACGGAAAGCTGCGCTTTCGAAAAGATCGACTTCGAAATTCGTTAGCGTTTCAGTCGAAGAAATAGCATATCTACTTTATTCGCACATTAAAAATTACGGTATACTTTTTTAAGACGACGCGGCGTCGGAACGTAACGTGAAATAAATGGGGTCACCTTTACGCGTTATCTCATGCTCCCAAGAGTAAAAATTGCTCGGATGCCCCGAAGTTAAACATAATTAACTTCGCTCTGTCGTGTATGGTTACTCCTTCGTAGGTTCGCAGTAGTTCTTTTTGGTCCAAGACGTCCCTTCCAGAACCCGATACTGTCTCTTGGCAAATATCCCTAACCTGTTAAGTATACTCGCGCAGCGGTGTCACATCTTGGACTACGCCCAAGTCGAGAAGACGTCCGTCCCGGTCTTCCAGTAAAGTTGTAGCTAGCGTAATTCTTTTTCAGTTTCGCTCGCCGTGAATCTTTGTGATCTAATTCGTGACCGAAAATCAAGTAAAATGCTATACCTGCTGGAAGGTGGCAGCTTCACACTCTAAACACATTCATCGTCGATTAACAGATTTATTTTGTATCGTTCGTATCAGAGCAGCGGAAACCATAAGTAAAATCAAATAAATAGTAATCTTCTGTATTTTTCGAACAAAATACAAACTATAAGGTTTAGGCAGCCATGCGGAAACCGAGAGGGAGTTTGGATTGAGAGATTTTGGGTGATAATGTAGGGATTGTACACGTAGGACTTGCCGGTGCCGTCTTTCAGGTCCGGGTCGCCTCGTATATGGAAGGAAAGTGGACGCTCCGATGTCTATTGCACCACAGGGTTGCCACCGTAAAAGGTAAACGTAGGACTTGCCGATGTCGTCTTTCAGAATAAGTGGACTTGCTGGTGTCTGTTTCACCACCAGGTCGCCACCGTAAAGGTGCACAAGGACTTGCCGATGTCTATCTCACCACCGAGTTGCCTTGTGGGGATCTCGGGAGTGGACTTGCCGATGTCTATCTCACCACCGGGTTGCCACTTTTAGAGGTTATGGTATGGCTCCGCAGGCTCGCAACTTATCGAAGGAATTTGATACACCTCGAGCGGCAAAGGTATATCGTCGAAGGATATTAGTGACGGAGACTCGAATAGGTGAAACGGTTGAAATTAACTTCAGTCGAATATACATATAATAAGTATATTCTATAAAAATATAAATGGTAACGTACAAATGTATTAGTGTGTCGTGTATGTCGCGGTTTCTAAGATTTGTTTTATCTCTCTATTTTTACGCATCGAGGAATGCGGGGGCTACCTGCTTAGTAATCCCGTTCTCTTGGGATTGAATCTGAATGAATCAGAAAGATGCGCGACTGGGAATTATAAACCCGATCTAGCTATAGCATTCACTGACGTTAACAAGGCAACTCTTCGGAAGGAACTGCCCACTCCTGATGGCAATCCAGGCCCTTTTATAGTGGCCAAAATCGGCCTAGACGAGGGTGTGGGGTCTAATCAGAGATATCGATAAGAAATGCAATCTAATTTATAGCCTATGCTGTCGTCTGCAGGCGCCCTAATCTTAATAGATTCTTAGAATGCTTTGAATAGGGTCCTTGTTTTAGCACATATCGCTCCGAAGGGCCGAAGATTACCAACGGTCGCGACTGCATACGCACTTTTCGCTCCGGATTGCTAAAAGGTTACCAACGGTCGCGATAGCATACGTAACAGCGTCATTTTTAATCAAGAATATAGATTCAAATCTATAATATATCTTTGCTTTATTATTTAAACAAATATAGTTTTTCATAAAATCTATGTTGTTATTGAGAACGCTCTTCCAGTTGCAGTGGATTAAAAAACATTTTGTCAAATATTTGCGAACTTTTTATGCTCTGTTCAATAGACACAGCCAGATAAAATGAATGGTTTTGAGAGAATTGTTTTTGTTGTTTATAAAAATCGACGAATCTCACGAATGTTTTCAATCATTTTAATTGTACACACTACAGGAAATACAAAAATATTCAAGAACGTTGATTAACAAAGTGTACGAGTATAACGTACAATATTTCCAAGCGAGTACATAAAAAAATGTGAATTAGAATTTAACCGAATAGCAGAGCAAGAAGATACGTTTCCAAAGATTTCTCGTCGAGCATCGCATTGAAAAGACGCCGGAAAATCATCGAATGTCACACTGGGCGGCGCGCGTTCTTTTTTTAAGCGGCGGGTTTTCATAAATGCCGGGGTCTGTAGCGTCGGCGCGGTAAAATTCAATTGGAGGAACTTGTCGAGGTTGTGTGTAAAAGATCGTGTTCGAAAGCCGGCCCTTTGAAAAGGAAGCCCGATGTCTACAATACTCGGGATCCCGGCCGAGCGGAAAAAAGGCGACGACGGCGTAACGCATTGAAGCACGCAGCTTCGTAAACAATCGAACTTTTCCCGGGGACGTTAATTGCTAGGAGGGGTCGGAACGCTGTGGCGGGGCCGCTTATTGCATTGCAAACGAAAGAGGACACGGGGCGACGAAAGGAGGAACCGGTTCAACGGCCGATCATCCTTTCAGCTGACATTGACTCTCTTTCTTCCGGGACCCCGGGTAACAAGGACGGAAAGAATCCGCTCGCGCGCGAGATGCTTCGGGTATTATCCCTCGTAAACTATCTATGTAGTATACTATCCTTGGACTCTCATCGACGCGCATGAATTTCCGAATTTTTAGAGATTTTCAATTTTGTGAAATAATCGTTCGTAGTATCGGAAAAGAAGTAGAAGAGAAGGAGGAGGAGGAGGAGAAGAAGAGGTACAGTGGAAGAATCGACGGACAAGAGAATTTCGAATCTTGCGCTGGGGGCCTGGAAACAATTAACCCAGCACCCTATCTTATCCCGGCATGCATCAGGAGGTGCATCCGAGGGTAAGATGCCCCGGCACTCTTGAGGTGGGAAAAGGAGACTGCTGGAGATGAACCTCCATGAATATATCGATATCCCATTAGACGGCTTCTATCCCCACCCTCTCTATCTCTCTCGTCCTCTCTTTCCCACTCTCTCGATCTCTCTTGCTCTCTCCGTCCTCATCAACCACCTCTGCTTCCTGCTAGACTGTTTAAAGAGTGGCTGGAAGCAAGTGGTGGAACTGGCTGGGACGGTTTCGAGAATAGGGGATGAGCGAAAGGGGTTGGCTCTCGCAGGGTGGCGGCTGCTGATGCTTCCAGGATATTCGAGCCAGCGGAGTGCAGCCTGCCTGGGGTTCTACCTAGGACCTACGGAGCTCTAATCCCGACATTAATGCCAAGGCAGGCAACCGTGATCCGTTTTCCACCTACGAACCACTCGAACCCGTCGCCACCCTATTTCGTTCTTTCCTTCTTCGACCCCAAGATCCCTCGGACCCGCGTGCCATCCATTTTTCCACGAACGCATCCTCGGCTGCATACCTCAACTCCCGAAATCGGCGAACGACGCTTCTCCATCTTCTGCAGGACTCGGCCGAATCTACTACCGGATCCTCAATTTTCTAGTACTATCGCATTTTTAATTTTCTAAACGTAATGCTCCTGCCTACAGAATTAGGAACTGAACGTTTCCCATGAAAATGTGTATTGCCGATGATCCACAATTTACTTAAGACACTCGGTAGCGATATAAAATTGCTTTCTCTCGCCAGACGTCAATCGCAGGATGCCGGGGGTGGGTGCACAGGCCCGAAAAAAGTATTTCGGCGGAATAATTCCATTCGAGATGTAACCGGCGCGCGGTGCGCGGCGAGCGGCGACCGGCGAGCGGCGCGCCCCTTTGTAATTGTTGCGGGGGTGCGGCAGACGCGACCGCAAAGTGGCCAGGCGCGGCCAAAATGAAAAAAGTTTTGCGCGGCGTCGTTGAGAAACAAAGACCGTGTCCGAGCAGGCTAATCGAAAGCTTGTCGGCGTATCTGGGAGCAGCGTTTCCCTCATCGGTGGTCAACTGATCGCTGCCAGCCAGAGTTGAGCGTTAATCGATTAAAATTTAGTGGACGATTAAAAAAGAAACCATCGAAAAATCGTAGACCGATTTAATCAATTGTTTAAGTTAATCGCTATACGGTCTATCCATAAATTGTAATAAGGAGAGAGCGGATCGAGAATTGACAGAAATAATAATATATTTCAACGAAAACATGTTTATTTTCAACAGTTTTTTTTTAGGAAATCTCTTATGAGATACATATGTGCATAAGATGTACATAAAGTACATTAGACAGTATTACAGAATACAGAAAGGAATGTAATCGTTAAGCACAATTAACGACTAAACTAGGAGATTAATTGATAATTGCGATTAACGATTGAAGTAGCAATTTATTCGTCGTTCGTTGATTAAATTTTTGCCCAACTCGAACCACCGTTTTCAATTCCAACAGAGAGACATTTCAATATACGTTGACTTTTCATCGAGATTAGACACTTTTCTAGGGGCACAACAATACCTTGAACGTCCGAACTTTATCATGGGTCACGTCCGACCCAGATCCCCGTCCCGTTTCGAGGTGCAACTTTTCCCGGCAAAAAGCGAGCACGATAAACGTTTGTTTCTCGCGTTGCGCGTTTGAATTATTAGGAAACGATAGCGGTGCTCGCGGAAATTCCGCGAAATGAAGCGAAAGAGGGTGAGAAACACAGCGAGCAGGGGCTCGATATACATTTCGGTGTACCAGGTCGAGGAATCCCCGGAATTTCAGCAGTCGCGTCGTGGATCAACCTGTATATACAGGTGTGTACGTGGCGCGGGCAGAGAGAGAGAGAGAGAGAGAGAGAGTCTGCTCGGTATTCCGTGAAAGTTCAGCGCCCCCTTCCACCCTATTACACGTGGCCGGCCCGAGTAAAGGGGCTCACTTTATTTTTGACCACGTACCGAGATAGCTAGAATTTCATTTCTCACCTCCCTCGGGGGATAGTTACGTTTAGATCAGGATATCAGTCCTCCAGCGCGACTCTAAGAAATATTATACCGCGAGATTCATTCCGTGTCCCCGTTTCTCTTCGACCACCATGCTACACCACCCTACACCGACGCCCGCCGCTCTGTCTGCTTTTTATAGCCCCTAGGACACACAAGTTTATTGTGCGACGCGACGAATACCTGCGGTGCTTTTTCGTCGGCGAGCTCTCTTATCTCTCGCGTCGAGATGCCTGAACGTCCCCGTGGAACTGATTGCGTACAGGTAACGTGTCGCGCCGAGTTCCACCGACGCTGCATTCGAGAACCCCGGACCGTTTCTCTGGGAAATCTACCGGAATCTGATCGAGATCGTCTGACGTCCGGACCTAGGACGGTTTATTCTACTTTTCAGGCGCGTTGGAATATTTTTCTGCGAAACTGCAAGAGGAATTTTCATTTTGCGAGTAGGTTGCGGATCATTGTGAGCGGCGAGATTGTTTTCTACAGAAATCTGATGAGATATAGCTAAGATCGTCCAATGTCCGACTTAAAATTCTTTATTCTATTTGTTCGATTCTGTATATTTTACTGTGAGGCAACGCAATTACTTATATCAACCCTTTTGCAACCTTGAGCGGAATAATCCGCACATGGCGACCGTCACCTATCACCAAGCGCGGATTATTCCGAAAGCCGGGACTTTCATTTATCACCGGACGCGGAATATTTATTATCGTATGTGTGTGTGTGTGTAGTTGATGTGTCTGTTAAATTAATTCATAATCAATTTTTCGAATATAATTATAGATTCTTTCATTACTAATATTTTTTATATGTTGTTCTTTAATATTTTAATAGGTATTATATTAAAAGTGATATTATATTACGCTAAATAATATTCACGTAATATTAAATTGTATTATAATAGAAAATCACATAAATAAATTAATTGACCCCAGTTCTTGTAACTTATAGCAGCTTATAGTTACTTAAATGTAGTAACTTTTCTCTCTAACGTTTTCATCTATCTTCAAGCTTAACGGAGCTATTCAGACGTTCTGTTTCTCGTGAATCACCCGGTATATAGGTAACATATATGTGCAAATTACCGAAATAAATTTTCTGTTACTTTTTGAACATTTTCTACCTTGATTTAATAAAAAAAAGTTGGTGATGAGGGCATTATTTTTTATTTCTTCTTATGATGCAAAAGGGTTAATAATAATTTGACTGCGGATGTTTATGTCGATACATATTTCGATATGCAAATATTATTTTGCATATTGCATATGTTTTCTACCATGTGTGTATGCACATATACATATACAGTCAGGGACAAAAATAAGTGGACAGTTAGTGGAAAGAGGTAAAAATGAAGTTTAGTCGAATTAACATGACTGTTATAAACTTAAGTATTATTTACTATATATTCTTATAGCGTATAGATTATTTAACGAACAATTGAAGCTCGTATTTACATCTTTGTATAAACACGCCGTGCCATAACGAAAACGTCAGCTATTTATCAGGAGACAAAAATGAAACACATAACAAAATTAGTACTTCGTATTGCCGCCTTTCGCATGTATCACAGCTTCCAGACGTCGAGGAATACATTGTATCAACTTTTCAATATAATCGTTACTAATTTTTTCATATTCGGACTGTAACCTTTTGAAAAAATCGACTTTATTATTTCGCTAGTCCAATGGAACTTTTGCGTCCGGTAAACTCCATAAGTTCTCAATAGGATTCAAATCAGGGCTCTGGGCCGGCCATTCGAGCAATTTAATATTGGAATCTATACAAAATTTTTTAGTTTTCTTAGCAGCGCGCTTAGGGTCGTTGTCTCGTTGAAAGACAAATTCGTCGTCGCGAACCATTTTTACCACTGCTTCTTCTAAATTTTCATTTAGTATATGTAGCGGCCGTGCTGGACGGTTTTTATGGTAGGGACACCCCTATTGTACATGGGCCCGGTACGTGACTTCTTGTAGTTTGGCTACGGCGTTGGGCCTGTCATCGCCACGCAATCTCCGTCCGTACCTGGGTACCTTCAATCCCGTCCTTGCCATAAATCCTTAAAAAACGTTCGCACTTGGGTCCGGCGCGGCTAGCTGGTGCTTGCAACTACAGCGTGTCTGTTTGCCAGATGACTGGAAAACCCGGGGTTTGGTCGCCAAATGTTGGCCTTGGCAAACCTTGGGGACCGTTGCAAGCATCCAGTTTGGTACCGTCCACCCCCAAATTCATCCCAAGGAGTGGGGATGAATTTGTCAGAGGTAGGGAGAAGGACGAGGGATAAATACAAGAACTCTCGGTCCTCCCGCCAGACTGCTCCGTACACCTTCGCAATTACATATAGACTCGCTACAGTTAGTTACATAGTGTAAATATATAGTAGACACAATACTTGAAGCCTTTTTTTATTCCTTCACACAAGTGACGGTGGTCCTTCGAGCACCTTAGTAGGCACCTCGCAGTGCATAAAAATCAAGGCCTGAACGATCGTCGCAAGATCGACCACGGGCAGAAACAGTATATTAATATACTTATCTGCATTTGTAATGCCGTCAATTTGTACTAACGTACCAATTCTGTTTTGCGAGAACCACCCCCACGCCATTAATGATCCACCGCCAAATTTGACTGTGGGTGTAATAAATGGTCTTTTATACGCTTCATGTTTTTTTCTCCAGAATTTGTGCTTCTTTTTTAATTGCCGCAACTCAAATTTACTTTCGTCGCTCCAAATGATATTTTTCCAGTATACCAGTGGCATATTCACATATTTTTTTGGAAACGCTAAACGTTTTCTCATATTTCTTTAATTAATATGTGGCTTGCGTCTAGCCTTGCAGCATTTTAAACCAGCTTCGCGCAGTCTTCGTTTTATTGCTTTTGTTGAAACATTCAATTCCACTATTTCGGCGATACTTCTTGCTGCGATCGTTGGATGTTATCGACTTGTACGAAAAATCCGACGGTACTTCTTGTATGGTGGTACAGCATTTGCGTCCACGATCTCTTGAATTTTTCACGGTCCTGTGCGCTACATACTTTTTATAAATTTTTTCTACTACACTTTTAGATACGTTGTACTTCCGAGCTATTACGCGTAACTTAATTTCTTACAGCAGTCCGATACAATTAAATGGCGAATTCGATATGAAATTTCTTTCGTTTCTGGCATTCTGCAATTATTGTATAAATGTTCTTACTTGTACGATACCTGAATTGGTACTGATAAGATTGATGGAGATCGCTGCATGGAAGCTTGACCTGTGCCCAGTGTTCGTATACATTTCTTACCTGGCAATAACATTACAACCGAGTGTCCGCTTATTTTTGTCCCCTGATAAATAGCTGACATTTTCGTTATGGCACGGCGTGTTTACACAAAGATGTAAATATGAACTTCAATTATTCGTTAAATAATCTATACGCTATAAGGATATATAATAAATAAAACTTAAGTTTATAACAGTCATGTTAATTCGACTAAACTTCATTTTTACCCATTTCCACTAACTGTCCACTTAATTTTATCCCTGACTGTATGTAGGGTTTTCCGCTGACAATGTATGCGCGTGTGTGTTTATGTTGCCGATCAAGGCGCGTTGCCGCGGTGACTGATCGAGCCGCCGCGCCGCGCCGCGCTCTTTTCAGTGTGGTACCGACGCGACGCGGCGTGGCGGTGATCATCGTCGCAAAAAGGGCGATTCTAGTTTTTCCAGTGTTTCTTGAGTAGACGAGCGGAACAGATCAAACTCGCCTCGCGACCTCTTTACGAGACTACAACATTTGTATTAATTTTATCTGTGAATAAATCTAACTCCATAACCTGCATTCCGATTCTATCCTGTGTTAAGAAATTAGCACTGCCCTTATTCCAATTGTCTATCCAAGCACGATCTTAGTCTACTTGTCCGTCCATACACGGATCTAATTCTACGTGTCGAATCAAACAAGGACCTCGTTCTACTTGTCTAACTCGGCACGATCTCCTTCTACTTGTTCAATAAGATACGAATCTCGTACCACTTGTCGGACCGTGGACACACGACACTCATCTCATCTAACTTCAAATGGCATTCCGCTTGCCAGATCGGTCATGTGTCTCGTATTACTTGTGCAGCGAGGGAACCTTTCGTTGTTCTCCGACGAGACTTCCGTATCTTCGATATTTTCATTTTAAAGAAAAAAATTCAAAAATTTTGAATTTGCAATTAAAACGCAATGGAAAACGTAGTGGAATGCTTAAAGAAATCGAGAGGATGTTGTTCCGCTAAATACTCGAGCGAGAAAAATTTCGCGATCGCAGTCCTAATTAAATTGATGACGGCTGTCTCGTTCGTGAGACAAAATGCGGTTCGACGAACTTACGGGAGTCCCGATGAAAAATCGCCATTTCGCGGTGCCGGGATTCTCGATAGTTATTAGAGAGGATCGCTCGTTCAAACACGTCCACTCTATTAAGTCGTGTCCCGGTCAATACGAACACGTGCCCGGAAGTAATTTCGATCAAATCGAAACGGAAACGTTCTAGGACCCTGGCCAAATACTCGCGGCTGACTTTCATACTTAGATCGACCGATTAATGTTCTCGCTGTTGGAGATTCCCCGTCCCGGATGGCCTCTCTTCCGTTCGCGGGCGTGTATCTACATCAGCAGGTGGTGCTTCCAACCGAATTCGACCACGAGCGGCCTTAATGCCGCACCCCAGACGACGCTGCACCGTGTTGAAATTCTCGCCGCCGCCGCCGCCGCCGCCATCGCCGCCGCCATCGCCGCCGCGCCGGTGCACACGTCGACCTGCACACCTTATCCGGCGCGGCGTCGATATTTCGCTCGGGATCCGTGACCGCCAATGTTTATTTCATGGGCAAGATTTAAACCGTTTAACAAGGAACCGACCCCGCAGACTGCTGAAACACCGACCTAGGTAGACTGTGTGGACTGCGGCCGAATTATCGCGGACTTCGACTCGAATCGTATCCATTGTTCTCGGCGCGGATCGGAAAAATTCGGCAAAATTTCGAAAGAGAAACGCAGAAACTTTTGCACCGAGCAGACCGCAAACGGGTTCGATTCTATTGGTCCAACCGCATACGGGTCTGACCAACACAGGCATTTTCTACTTACCGAACCGAATCAGCGTAAATATCGAAAGCGAATATTATTTCGGTGCTCGGATTTTATTCTGCGGTTTGGCGTAAAATTCTGCCACGGACGGAACGAATAAATATGGATCCGTGACGCATTATAGAGATCGAGAGACGGCCAACTGCGCGGCCATGGTTAGATCGTTACGCAGTTTGAACGCGGCCGCATCGGCATATGTTTCAATTTGTGCGAGCCTCCAATTCAAAAGCCGAACCTTCGGCGCGGCCCGGGAGGTAATGAAAATTCGCAGCGTTGTTTCGTCGAGATCCCGGTTAATGAAAAACCCGTGATAATAAAGTACAATAAATACGCAAATTGCCGGGAAATATTATGGGAGCGTGTAATGCAGTCGGCAGGGCGTGGACGCGGGCGCGCGACTGCCACGCCGAAATGTGTCCCCGAGAAAATTACGAGATAATTCCGTGCGTCACAGCCGCGTCTGCGACGAATAAGAGTGCCGATGCTCGGACAAGATAGCGCGCCGTTTTGCAACTAAATTCACCGGCAGACGTGACAACGTTGCAATAAAATATCACGATCGCCGGAGATTACGATAAGAGGCCAGCCCCCACGTTTCGTGCCGCGTATGCACGGAATAATGCCCGTGTAGATCGCGATTCATCATAACACGATAAGTTCTACCAAAGAAACGACTACACGGCTTTTGTTCGAATAATTCGCTGCTGTTTCCAGCCGGCTAATCGATGGTCAGTGGAGTTTGGAACTTTATACGAGCTGAATAAACTTTTAACAGACTTTTAATAGGGGGTTGTGGAACGTGTCATTTTCGTGGGCTGCTGAACTTGTTGACGTTCTTTTTTTTAGGTGTTTATGTTGATACTAACTTTGTTTAGGATGCGTAGAATGTTTGTCTCCTGTGCCGAATCGTTTAAATATTTGGTTAAATTATTACATGCAAGTGAGATCGGGAACTGTAACGAGTATTTTACAGCGGGTGGAATATTGAATGTACTTCTTTGAGTACAGCTTCGATAACAATTTCGAGCATCAAATGGACCACTGTAGTCGTGTTATCCGTTATCCAATACGGTGTTATATTCTGCAAGAACCAACAACAACACTAAAGCCCCAAAATTAGCCATTCCACTCGATTTACACTCAATAGCATAACATCGTAAAGGGGCTATCCTCGGGGCGCCATTTATAGTCATCTCTGCGTCTCAAGTATCCACCCGAAACGACTCAGATTGGGGGAAACGGCCCAAAGCACGAGTTCTTGTCAGCAACATAATAATTTCGGACTGGAATTTAAAGTATTCCTCGCATAACAAAATTTTAAACAACCGATGGACCATTATAATCTTCTCGTAGATGTAAGAAAATCACTCCAAGGAACGCTCAACTGTAAGCGACTCGTAGTGGGAGAAACGACCTTGAACAACCTCTCCTTTTCGTCCCCAGCAATAGTTGAAATTCGACAGCCAAACTTCGTTGCATTTCGCATGCTACGAGCACAACCGAGCACAGTTGCAAGCAATTACAATCTGTTCGCGAGTTCCAGTCCCAAGGAGACCGTGCCCGGGAAACAGAGCTGTAAAAATCGAGGGCTGGTTGTAAAGCGAGTCGCCTCTCAATTCTGTTTGCCACCCCGAGTAATTAAACTTCGATCGTCCTTTAACGATCGGCCGCCGGCCGCCAGCCGACTGCCCGGTATCGTCGAGTTCTCAATCTAATCTACGAACTTGCCGAGATCGATATCGGCGCCCGCGAGCCACTCTTTAATACTTCCGGTTCCGAAGAAGCGATACTTTGTAATTACTATCATTCGACGCCGACAGGAAGCGTTTCGTAACGCGAGAAATTCGCGACAACGTCCTGTCGATCGTTCTCGCCTTTCCATTTCCTTTTTTTCAATCTTTTTCTTTCTTTCTCTTTGTTTCTCTTTGTTTCTCTTTGTTTCTCTTTCTTTCTCTTTTTATACATTTTTCAACCTCTCTCGTGGATTGGCCTGATGATTGAATAGCTGAATCAGCTGACCAAAAAAATTAGGACCAGAATTTCTTTTCAAGAAAATTTACGTTGCTAAATGTTGCTTGGTCCTGTTTCTGGAAAACGCGAAAAGCGTTGCATAAATAATGATCAATGATTGAGGGGTTGTATCTTCGCTCCGACGCAAAATTGCGCAACGAATCACTAATAATATTAATTGCTCATTTCATGCTCGCAGGAGCCCTCTGCCAGGTATTAATTGCCGCGGTGGTGATGATTTTCGTCCTCTTTCACGATTGCGCCAGCATTGCAGTGCGCCCTTTGGACACGGACATGCAAAAATTGCGTTTAAAAATTAACTTTACCGGTTTGTTAAATCGCCGGCGCGAAAATGGATTATAATTACAACGGGGTTTCAAATCCTTCGTGGAAAACGGTGATCAAGGAAGCAATGCCGTGATCGCGAATACGCGAATACGCGAACAGGAGCGAATACTTTCCGTTTTCCGCGAAAACACCGCGCAAATGGAAACCGGTCACGAAAAAAACCCGCTCAAAGGACTTCCACAATGTTAGAGTTTACTTTGTACAACGAGCCTGTAAATAAAACTATTTTTTCCCCCGTTTATACGAAAGCTTTTTCACGCCAGAAAGTGCGTGCACGGCAAAATATAAGATATCGTGTGAATTTCTGCTTATGGTTTATTCCAGTGTTTTCCAAAACGTAGAGGTTTTTCTAAAACGGAAGAGTTTGTGCGGGGGTAAGCACTGCGCCGGACTTTGGCTGCGCCTGGATAGCGCCTCTGCCTCTCACCATCCATCCGAAGGCTGCTCGAGTCAACCGTGGAGAATGACGCGTCATCAAGGGTGCACCGAGCAGGAAATGCACAACTCGGCAATACCCAATCGATGCATCGCCTTGCGCTTACCAATTAACGTCTTGCAATCAGTTCATAGACAAATGAGGAGCCTTCTTCACGACGAAGAAGTTTTCCCACGAACAAAAACAAAAGGTCCCTCGAAAAACAAATGTTCCCCCCCAAAAAAAGAATTAGCAATCGTGCTGAAGGTCGGATCGTTCGTTTCCACGCCCGATATTCGCGATCGAACAGGGAAGGTTTGTTATGTGCTTTAGTAAGCCCCATTGATTTTGATAATTCATACTAAATATAATTTTTATCCCTAACATTCGAAGAAAGAGAGCAGAGATTATAGTAACAATCAACAATCAAAAAATAATGAAATTAACGAGGGTGAACCACCTTCGCTTCTGAAAGAACCTGTTAAGAGAGTCGTCTCCTAGCTCGCGCGTGACTGTGTGGTACATTCACACACCACTAAACCACGTATACGTACGCGAAAATCGCAAGGGTCCGGGATTCCGCTCCTGATTTCTCAATATTGCAAGGACGGGGTTTCTTAGTAGTAATCGCTAGATGAAAGATCAATCTAAGTCGTCCTTTGAACGCACGACTTTTTTTTCGCAAATGTGTGAAGAAATGGGAACTAGTCATGCTCAGCTTCTTTTTCATACCGATGTTCGTTGTATCTCGAGAGAAAATTCTAAACCGATTATTCGAACTTAGACACGAAGTTGCTTTTTCATCATTTGTAGACATTAAGTGAAAAAAAAGGAACAGACTTTTGGATGTGGAAACGGATCTCGGATTATAATTAACAACCAGGGAACCAAATTATAATGATCTGTCGTCTCAACATAAACAATTTCATCCTTCTCATTGATTATGACGAATGTTATTTATAATATAACTTTTATTTATTTTATTTATATTTTATTACGAATGAATTTTATTTCTCGTTTATTGTTATTTTGTTTATGCACTAAGAAAGGAAAAAATAAATATATTTTGATTGTTATTAAAGTACTATATGCAATTCTTTTTTGACGAGTACTCAGTGTCACGAAAATTATAGAAGGGTAATACAGATGTCGAACGTTTGGAAAACACTGGTTAATCGATCGTTTTCATTTTCATCGTCTTTTCGACATACGTATATCCAATTGTTTGATCAATTTTCCAAGGTTTTCGCTGTGCGGTAAGTGTACTGAGAAATTATACACGGTGGTATTGTTGCCAATAACAGCCAGAAACCGTTGAAAAAGTGAATAACAGTAAGAATTCCGCAAACACAGACTCCGTTTTTCTCGATTGGCAAAATGTTTACAGAGTAGATAATGAGAAGAACGCCGCGCCGCGCTGGCGGTAACGGAAGCAACGAGGCGAACGGCAGGAATTAATCACGTGAGAACTACCCCCGGAATATTTACTTTGTGAAATACACATTCATTTCATTGTAGCGGAGGGAAGTCGCAGCTTAATTAGCTCTTTACCTTTGTTTCGACTCGACCGCGGCACTCTTTCGCTCGCATTTTTACGAGCCTCGGTATCTTTATACGTCTTGTCGTTAACTGCCCCCATAAAACCACCTTCTTTCCCAGATTTATGGGCCAATGGAGGTCCCTTGGCGTTTTTACTATCTGCCCAGCGATCCCCCACAGATCAATGGAAAAAGATTGATAAATAACCGATAAGAAGGGCTCGAGATTTCTCGCGTGACTTTCCTCAGCGATATAATCAGGGAATTTTCTGTGAGATCTGATTAAATATTTAAGACCCTAGCGTGAAACATAACATCAAGCAGTTGTGATCTTTGAATATTTGAAATTTTTAATACTGGAGCATTATATTAAAGGGTATTAAAAAGTTAATAAAAAATCACCAGGTAATAATCCTGGAAAATTGATTACGTTCCATTATTCGGCACAGCGGCCACCCCGGTAACTTCATTAAACATTAAATAAATATTTTTTATCGATGGGCATCGTTCGATGGCGAACGAGCGAAAATATTTTCACTTCGGGGAGCGTATTAATTCTTAAAATATCATGCATTGTCGAACAGAACTGTCTTTCTTTGACTCGGTGAATCCACGATGGGAAAAAGCTTATTGGATTTGTCCGGAAATTCCGCCGTTTCTTATGCCTTCTGTTTCATTTTTCGTGAAGCGTTTATTTGAATGCTGGAATAACATTTGTTTAAAGCGTTCGAACACTGCGAGTTTTAGCATTCTGTTTATTACCTTTCCTTTCTGCAGCGATAATACAGGCTTCGGTAATAACCAGGTGCAAAATAAAAATAGAAATGTTTTCCAAGCGATTCCAAGGGATCAGGAAAACATCGAGACAGCTAATTGTTAATTTTCGTCAGTATTTCGAAAGCTTTTCCAGCAGCGAAGGCTCGCACTGGCATTTGTCAGCGATACCATTCTCGTCTGAGACAATGGGGGTAAAAGCGAGAACAGGACGCTCGTGCTTGTCGATATTCCGTCGGCGGCGTCGAGCCGACAACTCGATTACCAGACGTTATGCCAGGCAAAATAAAATTAACATACTCGCTCCGGGGAACGCAGCGAGGCGTTTCGTGACAAGAGTCGCGTGCACGAACACCGTCGCGCGTCGCATCGTGTATAAAAGTGTTCGCGAGCCCGTGTATGTTGCCGTGCAATGAAAGATTTCCCTTACTGGATCTTGTTTGTTCGTCGTTTCACGCGCTATCGGACGTTATCGAACAATTTCGCAAAACGACGAGCCGCGCACGATCGGCAGACGCGATAAAACTCGCGCGACGACGAACCAAACGGAATCAAACGGAATTGCTACTTTAGCTGCAGTTACGCTACTCGCGAGGAAACCGGGCTCGATATTGCCACCGGTATAGCGACTACGGCGAAGGTCGCTACGAGGATCGGATTCGGCGGGGAAAGTTTATTATCAATTTCTAGAATATTTCTATTGTTCACAATTGTAGGAACGTTCCAGAACGCTTCGCTGTCCAGAACATTCGACGGCCCACTGTGTTTATGCGTCGTCAAGACAACGGCAATTCACGCGGAATATCGTTCGAGCCATATATGGGCATTTATTCATTTTTATGACCATATAAAGCAATTAGCAACGAGCGAAGACTTAGAAACAAATAATAGACGGTCGCGAATTACCGGGGAGGACTTCTAATGTAAGGCGTGCGGCCACGCGCCGCAAGGAGTCGGTCCTTACGCACGAAACTTGTAATCGGTTAAATTGTTAAATAAAGCACTCATTTTTCTGGATACTACAAATCACATTTTTTTTTTGAGAGAGAGAAAGAGAGAGAATCTCAGAAGCTCAGAGCCCCACCATGTGCCGCGAAGAAATAACAATACAACATGACATTTAAAAAATTCCAAAAGAACGTCTATTCGCTTGAAAGAGCATTTTGAGTTCCAGTCTAAGTTGGGGCAGTGTGTTAGATAGAGAGACGCGATAAGAACATTTTGTATGAAGAAAAAGCGATTGAATCAGGATCATTGTCGGAGAATGTTTCGCTCGGTTCGTTCTGTTGCTTCCGTCACCTCTGCCGCGAGCATCGAACAACACAGCTTCTGTTGAGTATCCTTTTCCACTCGGACGAGTGTTAGCTGTGTAAAGTACACTTTGGAAGATAAGGTACCATCAAGGAAATCTACCACTTCGACGGTTAAAGTAAATAAAACGCTGATGGCGAGCGTATCGGGCGCAGAGTCGGCGCTGGAAACTCGCATGTTGAGGCTGTACAGTGTACATAGGTCAGGCGTATACGCGTGGAAATGGGAATCTATACCGCTGCTGTTCGAAACCGTGCTATCTGCTCCGCGTTACGTTTACTGTCTAGAATTACTAAAAGGGTACCTTGTTATTTTACTATGTTATAATAAAACTCCCGTAAACTTACCGTCTGCATATTCCTCTTTTCGCCGTATGATTTTCATCGATCGTTTCTATTCTCCTATCAGTCATTTCTACGTCGAGAATTTTCTGAAAAGATTTCTGGCAGAATAATCTCGTTTGTTATTAGATTTATTAGAGTCTTCGATGGAATCTTTTTCCAAAATAATTTCTCTTGCAATTTAAAACGATTAATGAATAAATTGAAAGGTATCGATCAGTCTCTTTGATTATTTCGTAACTTCGTATAATAAATATTAGTAAATTGCGCAGTCCAAAATGAAGGTCAACATTCCGACTCTCGAGAATTTCTTCGATCTACCATCATTAATTCGAATTTCCTCGTCTATGGGGTCTGAACGGGTTAAAGACGCAATTTTTGCCGGGTTTTCATGAAAACGGAACACGCCCACCAACCATAATAAGCAAAACGAAGACCATATAACGAGTGCAACAGGAAACCGCGAATTAATTCGGGGAAATTAACGCTCCGCGGAGTTCGCGTACGTATGTAATAATTTAATAATTCGAAGAGTGTCGCAATTACGTAAACGATGAGTGTGTTCGCTCCCCTCGCAGCTCGGGATGCTCGCTAATGAATGTTTGCCAAGTAATTCGCGGTATCGAGGCGCGTCTGGAGAACGGACACGCAGAATTCAAAAGTTTCAAGGAGCTACCCGAGAACGGGTACGAGTGGGTACGACTTAGTACTTCATCGTCAAGTTACGAGAGGCCACATAATTATTTTCCTCGGCCTCGCACCCTTGGAAATTCAGTTTTCATAGTTGGAACGCGATGGATCGTTGATCTGGCTTCATAAAGGGTCTAGCCGATTAAGATGGTCAAAACTGCCCTTAGAGGTTAGGTTCGATGACGATCGAACCATTCGACAGCTGACCAAGGAAAACCCCTCCGAGTAAAATTGCAGCCCTCTAGCTTGCCCGTTAGAATAGTTTCAGGGTAAATTAGATTTCGCGCAGTTCCGTGCATTTTCTGGTCTCTGATGCGTTCTAAAATTCTGAAAAAATGTGACATATTTTGGATCCTAAGGTGCATTTTAGAGAATTCCTTTAGATTTTTTTTTGCGGTATATCATTATGAAAAATAATAAAAACCGAATGTTTTCGACATTTCTGCTGTGAGGAGAAAAGTTACACTTGTTGAGGTTCGTCATTTTTAACGAGCACAGTTTGCAATACAAAAAATCTGAAAATATTCTGTAAAATGCGCCTTAGGATCCAAAATATGCCACATTTTTTCAGAATTTTAGAGTAAATCAAAGACTGGAAAATTCACGAAAAAGCACAAAATCTAACTTACCCAGTATTTACCATCGCTGGAAAGCTAGAGGGCTGAAATTTTTCTCAGAGCGATTTTTCTTGGTCAGCTTTCGAATAGTTCGATAGCCATTGAAAAACCTCTAAGGGCAGTTTTAACTATCTTAATCGGCTAGGCCCTTTCATTTTTGCAACCGTTCTAACAAAGAATGAACAAACTCTATTTTGTTTACGAACGTGTTGAAGAGGTAGTTTTCTGTTTTAAAAGAAAATCCACTTTCTACCTTTGCGAGTGAAAAATAGTCAGTCGGATTAAAAAGGCGCTTCATTAACAGACGCAGAATCTTATTAAAAAGCCGCATGTAAAATTCGAAGTTAATTGGTCAAAGGAAGCAGCACTGTGCTGGCCCGGCGTAAAAAGACAAGCCGTTCCGAGACAAACGCGTTTAAACTTTTGACTTTAACAACCCAGGTACGGAGATCGTTCCTTTCAAAATGCTGTAACTTTGTCAATCTTACGAATTTACATTCCGAACCAGTTTTACAATATTCGTCAAACGTCGAACTATAAATAAACGTAACAAATTGATTTCTTGAAGAAAATTTGTCTACCACTCAACACTGGTAACCTCATTCTGCAATCGAAATTCTTCCCTTGATTCAGAGGACAATAGATTGTTCTAAGTTATATTACTTGATTGTTTATGCAGAAAATAAATTCTCTTTGACGATTATTATCCAGATAACACCCGGACGTCCGATGTACGTCGAATGGACGTACGTATCAGACCTATGTACGTCCCAGGGACGTACGAATAATGTCCGCATATCCGAAATATATCCGAGATACGTCCCAGTAAAGTCCGACAGAGGTCCCAGTTAGAAAGTGGAACGCACATAGGACGTCCCGTTCGGACATATCTGGGACATACCTGGGACGTATGGCTGGACATATTCAGGACGTTAGAAGGACATTTACAGGATGTTTATAGAACATTAAAATATAATTTTAATTTTAATAGAATAAAAATTTCATTTATTATAAACACATGCAATAGGTACATAGTACAATATAATACAATCGCGCATGCAACACTAATATATACAATAATTCATAATATTTATTCATATAATTATAAAATATAAATTATTAATTTTATTATTAAAAATTTTGGCTGCATCTGAAAATTAGAATTTCTTGGTGAGAAGCATTGTCCAATAAACGGGAAGATTTTAGCATGAATATATTAGGTTGGAGGGAAAGTTATGTCGTATTTTAAATCAGCAGGTAATTTTGCTTGTAAATTAAAAACACATGTTAACTAGCAAATCATTGGAAAACAGGAAGTGACACGTTATCTGAAAAATGGCAATATATTGTTACAAATGATGGAAATTATATGATTGAATAATATTAAACATGTATTTTCATAAATTTATATAAATGTTTTCTTTAACGCTAAACGTACAGAGCCTCAAAAGTAACTGGTTCGTGTTTCCTTATAAAAATGACAAGATTGATTTTATTTAGACTTTCTGCGGCTCCTATTGTAATACGTGCACTGCTAAAAATATCTATACAGTCGTTTCTTACGAAATCAGTTTTATTACTTTTCTAATTGTAAAATAAAAAACCTGAAACCAGCCATTTTAATCGGTATCGGTAGGTATAGTGTTAAAATACAATAGAATTTTCCCTCCAACCTAATTATAATTTTTTATTTTCCTTTCGCCAGTAATATTTCAATGACTGAAAGTAAATATAAAACAAAATCTTACCTGAAATGGCAGTGACAATTTTCACCAACGCGATAGCGAGTCATTGGAAAACAGGAATTGACAGGATATCTGAAAAATGGCAACATATTATTACATTGTTACAAATAATGGAAATTATATCATTGAATAATAATAATCATGTATTTTTATAAATTGATTCATATGTTTTCATTTAAATACGATAGAATTTTCCCTCCAATCTAATAATATTTTTGTATTTTCCTTCTGCACGTAATGTTTCGATGACTGAAAATAAATATAAAATAAAAACTTACCTGAAATGGCTGTGACAAGTTTCACCAACACAATCGTGACAAGTGGCTGAAGTTATCGAATCGCTCACACACGCTTTTTATTAACTCGACTACTCTACTAATGTACGAACACGTGCACGAGGATGTGTAAACTAACCTCGCTTCGCGTAACCGCAGGGTGATGCGACGCGACGCACAGTGGGGTATTTGGCCGAAAAACAGGAATAAAATATCGTAGCGTTATTTATGGGTTCGGGGTCATAAAAGAGTAAGTCGTTGGATTCGTCTTGACGCCAGCTATAACGTTATGAGATAAAAAATGTATTTTAACATTTAAAAAATAAAAATGATCTTTATTTTTTGTTAAAAAAAATTTTTTCTCGAAATTTTAAATATAGAATTTTGTACATCTTTAAGAACTGTTCAACTTTTATTCGAAATATTTTGTCCTCAGATTATTCGAACTCTTGTAAAGTAGTGATAAAGGAATGCTTTCGGTACGATGCGACGGTCGAGTAAACTCTGAACTCTGACTCTGTTCACTGTCACGTAAGCTTATTTTTACGGTCCGCGACATGTATATAAATAAATATATAATACTTATAAATACATATTGTATATACATAGAAGTATGCATATAAAAATATTAATAATATTTTATTAATATTAATAATAGATATATATATTTTGTAATATATAACTGTGTCCTATGCATGAGAAGTGAGCATCTTAGTACGTACGAAAGTCTTGAGCACGGTTATGAAACTTAAAGAATGGACGTACTTGGAAAGTCCGAAATTCAAGTCCCACGGAAGTCCGTGGGACGAAAAAAATGGACGTCCCTGGCACATCCGAAATTTAGGTCCCACGGACATCCTTAGGACATAAAAAACGGACGTCCATAGGGCGTCCGAAATTTAAGTCCTTTGGACGTCCAAGGGACGTCCGCAACGGACATCGGACGTACGGACGTAAATTGGACAAAAGACGGACGTCCAATGGACAAAGTTGAATGGTACAATGGGGCTGACACTATTTTGAAAATCATTCCCGTGCAATTCTTGATGGAGCGATATGTGGAACGGATGAAATTTATGTCGGACCAGAATTCGTATTACGCTACTTTGACTTATGCCTGCTTCCCGGGCTAGTTTTCTCGTACTCGCGCGAGGATCGACAGCTATAGCTGTTAAAATATTAATTTCATTGTCTTCGTTGGTCGTGGGATTCTTCCGTTTGTGCTGTCTTGCATGCACGCTTCCAGTACTTCGGAACAACCTGTACGTATCAATGAAAGTCTGTCTAGAAGGAGTGTTTCGTTCGTGGTACCTATCTTCGTAAAGTAATCGGGCCTGCACTGCATTTTGTCTACATTCACGGTAAATCGTGATCGTATCACACTTTTCAGTCATCGAATAAGACATAACGGAATCGCGTTTGGAAACATACCGATAGCAAATAAGAATGCTGAATAACAATAACATTGAAGGATCTTCGTATGTTTACTTTAACTACGACCATAGTATGTTTACTATTTACTACAACTCTCAACCGTGATAAACGTATTCCACTTTCATATTCTAAATCTTATACGTTTTCTCTGTCTGTGACCTTGAATGACCTTGGAATAATTATAGTCACCGAATTCCTAATGAAAGGGACTATCGTTGTTGGTGTTTAAAAAAGGGTGGTTCCATTTAATAAAGTCAAGATGACCTTGATATCTCTAAAAAAAAAGTCATAAAGACAAATTTTTTTTGGCATCGTGTCAACCCCATTGTACCATTCAACTTTGTCCTTACCATACTTTACGTATCTTTAGAAACAACAAATATATTTGAAGTGCAAACGTTAGATGACTCACCCTGTATATGTGCGAGTATATGCCTACCGTTTTAATTTATTTTATAGAAATCCAGAACTAGGAATAAATTTGTTTCACAGACCAAAAAGCTCTTTATAACGAACATAAAACAGAAATATCACTGCCCTCGTTACTGCAAATGGTTTCTTGTGTACCAGCCCTTATCTCAGATTAAGCCGTAATAAGCGAATCCATGACAGTAATTACAGCGAAAGTTTACGCAAATTCCGATGCTCGTGTCTCGTTAAACAAACTTCCGACTCGAGGAAAAATACGTTTCGTTTGTCGAGAGGTACCTGTCGCCGCGCCGCGCCGGTATAGAATAAAATTTTTGTTACTGCTTTGTGCGAGAGAGAGAGAGAGAGAGAGAGAGAGAGAGAGAAGGATAGCCGATGCGATGGAAAACATACACAAATGTAACGCGGTGTGCACGCCACAATCGGTATTTGTCCCAAGTAGAATTAGTCGGTGATGGTCAGACGCATTAGCCAGCCATTTGAAAAGCATGCGGGTCCGACGAACATCCAAATAGTATTCTCCTGTAAACGGAGCAACAAACGAAAAATTCTGAACCTTGTTTTATGATCTATATCTATGTTAATCTACAATAGTTCGCGTTATCAGATGGAATATCGTTAGACGGTAAAATGATTTTCAAGTTAATTAACAGATTCCAGGGGTTTAGTACGAGCTGGTCGCAAATTTTGTATCGCAACGTCGCGCCGCGACGCGCCGGCGTTATAGTCATGGATAGGTGGCGTAAACACACGGAACGATTACAATAATCCTAACCAATTACGGGACACGGCCTCGGTTCGATTATCCGAATCGCATGAAAGCCACAGGAAAGGTTGCCCACAGGCGCGTCACGTATCCACCTGCTTCCGATTCCAATCTTATCAAACCGAACGAGCCGCATGAACGAGAGATTTCGATTCGCGCCGCGAAATTGACCGGCTGTCCGTGTAACCGTGGCCAGTAACGCTATCGCGTGTATAGTTGTCGGGTAATAGAGCGGCCCCATGGCTAGCCTGTTCATGGTAGAGCGTGAATCCTCATTACCTAGAAGATTCGTCCGAAACCATCGCCGAACGAGGAAAAAGAAGCGAAAATAATTGGAGTGGCCAATTAGACGTTGTTTACCCTCTACAAATTTCGTAACCCAAAGTAAGATCGGGATAAATATCCTACAGTTGAATTTTATATTAATAATAAATTTTAGTAAAATATTTTATTGGATAAATATTATATAGTTAAATTTTATATTGACAATCAATTTATTTTAGGGATGTCTTTAAGAAGAACGTACAATTAAGAAATTACTAAATGAATCGCGATGAATACACACGAGATAAAATACACGATTCATATCGTAACTGACATACATTCCTACAAGCACAGAGGTATTCTGCGCATCGGAGAATTCTAAATAGCGTGCACTTAAATAATGATCGTTAACCGGTCGCAGCCGTTTTCAAATTTGCCAACCTACCGATCGAAACCAGTCGGGGCATTAGGGTTCGCGATAATCGTTTCGCGAAACAATTATCATAAAACGCGAGCCCGGTGCAAATGAAATAATAATTGTCTTCCATTTTCTTGCGGACCCTGGGCCTCGGCCCTCGCCCATAGTAAAATGATCGAAAGTTTACGGTTCAGCGTTGAAATAGTTCGCGGTTGGAGGAGAGCCCGTACTGTCCGACGCGGCGCGGCGACGTGATTGACGCTGATACGTGGGCCAATTTCCATCGTGCGTCGAAATTCCGATCGCATTACGCTTCTCTCTCGTCGATATTAATTCGTCGGAATCGGACGGCGATCGGCTGGCGTTAATGGTGATAACTGGTAACACGATATTGTCCCCGACGCAACGCGACGCGATCGTTCTTCGACTGATATTCGAGGTACGATGTCCCGATGAATTTATTGGAAAAATATCGCCGATCCCGACCATTGTAGTCCGGCCGTCGCCGCCGTCGCCGCCGCCGCTCGGATTATTGACAAATTCGAACTTTGACGAACTGTCAAAATGTTCGACGCGCATCACGGGATACCGTCCCGGCGAGTTGGCGAATAATTTAATGAACATTTTCAAATCATCGACAACGCGATTATTCTGTTCGACAAATAATTTTTGTAACGTATCTGCTTGTTTGCCTGACACAGGTAAATTTGGGTACTTTCGTTGCATTTTCTATTGTTGAGGACGCTTCGTTATTCGTACTCATCAAAAAGATATATTTCAGGAATTCTGTGAAAATGGAAAAAGTGTTATATTACACGCTCCGATTGAAAAGTGTAATGCTTTTAAAATTGCAAGTTAAAATATGTCGTTCACTCTGTCAAGCTTACGGCGATAGCAAGCAATGACAGAGGGACGAAGCAGCATATGCCTACTCGCTCGAATTAATATTCGGACGCTCTAAAAAAGACGATAACTTTTTTAATATTGTGCTATACGATTTGTACTTTTTTGAGAAGCCAGAGCAATTATTTACTACAGGATGTGAAAGTTTTTTTTTCCAAAAATAGCAATTGATCGGAATCATAGAAAAAATACTAAAAGTTGCATTTTACAACTTTTTTATGTGAGCCTATATTGAAAATTTAAAAAGTAAAGATGTAAGAATTCTTAGATATAGGCCAAATATCGTGAAAATCTGCAATTTTTACTATCTTTAGCTCATTGCAACGTCGACCGATTTTGACGAAATTTTCAGAATATGTTTAATTGACACAAATGAAAAAGTTGTAAAATGCAATTTTTAGTATTTTTTTCTACAATTCCGATCAATTGCAATTTTTGGAAAAATTTCTTTTCACATCCTGTAGTAAACTAATTGCTCTAGCTTCCCAGAAAAGTTCAAATCGTATAGTACAATATTAAAAAAAGTTATCGTCTTTTTTTAGAGCATCCGAATATTAATTCGAGTAACTGTACATAGTAAGTCCCATTCCACCTCTAGTCTACTCTCTTTCCTCGTGCCATAGCCTCTTCCCTAATCCCTAGTCTCTAGTTCCGAGACCCTAGTCCCTAGTCCCTAGTCTGCAGCCCCCTCAGAAGTCAATTGTCACCCCTACTCTTTCTTCCCTCAAATTTGTTTATAGAAAAATATGGTCTCCCTCGTCACACATTTTTCCGAATTGTTCCAAAAAATAAAAAACCGACTGCCAGTACAAAGTTTCATTATTAACGCCAGCCCGCACGAAATTCATTTGGCAAACACGTCGTCGAAAATTTATCGTTCGCACACGTTACAGAACGAAAAATTGTAGCAAACCCGAGCGGTTCGACGAGACGCGATGCGATGCGATGCGACGCGACGCGACGGCACAAGGGACGAAACCATAAGTTAATACACTATTGCCAGCAGATACAGAAACGCGCATACATTATGCAGAACAGGCTGGAACGAAGTTCGGGCTTATAAAGGGACGACGAGGCCGCCTGCAGCGAGACGGTACGCTGCACTTTACAACGTTGGATATCGGCGAGGTAAACTGCAGTTGTTCCGCTATTTCTATTGTCCCGGTGTTATTTCGGATATGTTTTCGGTCCCCTGGATATCAATATTTTACACGGTGTCGAATATTTGATCGGCACCGAAATAACATTGGTCGCTCGGTCATTGTTTACAAGTGTTTAGATACAGACGGCGCGACGCGGAGCGGCG
The DNA here is from genome assembly GCA_028455805.1 of Lasioglossum figueresi. Lineage (NCBI taxonomy): Eukaryota > Metazoa > Arthropoda > Insecta > Hymenoptera > Halictidae > Lasioglossum > Lasioglossum figueresi. The sequence continues at coordinate 193,954 of CM052189.1, read as the reverse complement.
CACACGGGGGAATTCATTATACTCGTCCACCGGAAACCGTTCATTGGGGCAGAATGAAACGATTGTCGCGTCGGTAAAATTTTTAATTAACGTCGAATAAATAAACGTCGTTAGCCGTGTCATCGGAATATGGTCCGTTTTATCCCGGCTCGAGAACAACATTGAAAAGCAGAATACCTTGAAGAATCCGATGGATATTCACGGTTCACGGTTGACACGTTTCGCGAACCTTTTGTCTCAGCTGTTTCGCGAGCGTGTAATTTGCACTTGTTGAGAGGTTAGGTGTAAATAATTACATACGAAGACGGTGGAAGAAATATATTTATGTACGAGAAGACGTTGTGTCGGTGGTGTCTAGAAGACGGGCGCATGTTTAGAACTAAACGCCTAAACGCGATGACGGCGCGGTACGTACCTCCATACCCGAAGGAAGGACAGCATGCTATAAAATGAAAGGGAATCTGGTATTTCCCAATACATATTGTACCTAGAATGTGGGGTTTTCCACAAAGTACCGTAAAAGGCCAAAAGTTTTACCTCGACAGCACTACGAACACCGGTGACATCCGATGGAGTCTTTCACGGATCGGTTTCCCTGACTGTAGGCCGCGCACTAATGAAAATAACAGCCGTACTTACTTCTATTCACTGAACAGGATAAAACGTCATCGCGAAAGTTCGCGCTGGAATTAACGAATCCGGCGATTTAACGACCTAGAATACAGTTTGCTGAATTTTAATTAGTTCTCGTGCGCGGGCCAATATCAAATCGGCCGCCGCCCGCACGATGGATTCGATAAATTCGGACGGGCCATTCATTACACCGGCTGATCGAAAAAATGCTAATACACCGAAGTTAATCAAAATATCGACGGTGTTAGCACCGTGACATTTTTGTAGCAATTTTTTAACGAGCTTGAAGTACTTTTTTATAAAGCAGCAAGTTTCTGTAACAATTGTATGGGGTTTTCGATCACACCTCGTGTATAAATTTCATAGATCCGGGAAAAAACGAGGGGAACGGATCGGCGCGGCGCAGCGCGGTGGCACGCGGTGTTCGTGCCAAGCTTACCGTTACGTTATCATCGATCTCCTTAGGCGAACGGGAGATTTTTCCTCCTACAAATTACTCGACGCCGGGGCAAATCCCTGATACACTTCTTGCTCGGCCCTGCAACGCTGATTGATAGGGGATCGTGATGGACGGAATAGCAAAGATAACACTGTTTACAACCCAGCCGCTTTAAATTGTAGATAAACCCAATAAATGAGCCTGGCTCTGGTTAGGTTTGGCCCATTCCGCCTTCTGCTAACGACTTCCGCTGTGCACTTCCTTATGCAAAGACATTCTTCCTCTTTTTATTAACCATGTAAACGAAGCGCTGCGTTGCGAATCGCCAATCTGCCTGGACAGAATTCAAAATGGCCGATTTTACTGCGTACTTACTGTCGTATCAATGGTACAGCTGGTTGTGTAAGTTTTCGGGACGAAATTGGGTGCAACAATGTACACGCGTGCATAAGATTAGCATGGAGTTAATTTTTTTGTGATAATATAGAAATCGAGTAATCGTCGCATAATGAATAAGAGATTGAATATTGTTATCAATGTGGAATAATATTGGTGTGAATACTTAAAACGTGTAAATATATTGAAACTATCGTATGCATAGATATTGAATAATTAAACGTTTCGTACATGCTGTTTGTCCACGCTTTCGCGTAATTTTTCTTGCGTTCGTTGCACTTAATGATTCCCTTTATAAAAGGATCTGTAAATTTAATTATTTATGGTTTCATTGTGCATATTGACATTTTACCATTGTGCCAATTTCACATGAAATTCGTGAAGACACAAATATACGAAGAATAACAATAATCGCATTAACTGATGTGTCTTTCGTTTATACAGAATACTGTGCTTTAATTTCACAATGATTATGTAACCAATTCGAAAATATAGTAATATTCTCTATTTAACCCACTGCCTGGTAATATTCATTGATGTCGATATCAATTTCATTCGAACGACTATAATTGAAAAATCAAGTCAAAAGAAATCCCTAATTATGCCCAATAACATTCCATTTAATTTGTCTTTCAGTTTCACAATAATTACGCCACATAATAATTTTTAATTTCTCTGTCGAATTCGTCGTTTAACTCGCTGTCTATTTATTAGCATCGATAGAAATTCATTTCAAGTGAAATAAAATTGTAAAATTAAGTCAAAAGAATTTCTCAGCTCGACTCAACATTTCTCCCAAAAATGCATGGTACAATATGACTTCCACAAAAATAAATTTCATGTTGTTCTTTCAGTAATGCATATTATGCATTTATTTCTGTTACGGTGGCAGGGAATATCGAAAGACTTATTCGTAATGGATTTGTTCGCTGCGCTAATGTACGTTGTGCAAAAAAGAAAAAAATTGGAGTAACGTTTCGATACCGTGGTGACAATGGATTGGCGTTAGTATCGGACTTGCGAGAGTTTTCTAGGAAAATAACGGCGTTCGACGGTTCACGAACGCCAGAAATAGAATGATCGTAAATCATTGTAAAACGTTTGCTTCGGGTCAGATCGATCACACGCTATTCTAATTTTTCTTCCATTCGACGAAACAATTTCTTTTTGGTTCGAAATCGAAATTGCACTCTACGTTAATTCCAATGTTCGCCTTTTGTATTTGCCGAAACATCCTTCAATATCACTTTTAATAAATGTCATAAAAATTTCATTTGAATGCTACAAAAAATTTCTCTTGACTAAATACACCCTTAAAAATCGATTTTAAAAAGTGTCGGAAAAATTTTATTCGTACGCATGTCGCACCGTAAACTCCTTTTGAACAAAAATGTCCTTAAAAATATCTTTTAATGTTTGTCAGAAAATTTTGTTTCCAACAAAAATATTCCAAAAAATGTATGTCGTACTGAGACTGTCAGGTTATTTCGTGGAATATCAAATTATATATTTTGCTGCCAGCATGTATACCGTGCAGGAATACTTGGTCAGAGTGTTAACCCCTTTTCAACCCACTGTTCACCCCTCCACATCCCCTACCGATTCTCCACGGTCCTGTAAAAAGGTTCTGCTTGTCGGGATATTAAAATAGGGGATCCGTGAACCGTGCCCGAACACGCAACGCGGTTTATGAAATTTTCAACTCTCCACCATCGAAATCCCGCTTCCTTGCCAGGAGCTTTTTATCGGACGTGTTATTGGAATGGTTTCTTTTGTGCTTGTTTCTGGGAGCTGTACAGGTTCCTCGGAGAATTACCTGGCCCCTGTGACACGTGATTAACAGAGTTTCGGAAGTTTTTGTGGCATCCGTTCGAGAATTAAATATTTTTTTGTCTGTAATAAATTGTTTTGAAAAGGCCTAGCCGATTAAGATGGTCAAAACTGCCCTTAGAGATAAACTACACTCGCGGGCAACGTAAAATTCAATTCAGTACTAGCAATAGTTTTTTGCGAATATCTCGAAAACTAAAAGAGACCCCCTCATATATGAACAGGAAAAAGTTGTTCAAAATCTTGAAATCTATAACAAAAAATCTCATCAAAATCGGAGAGGAGTACCTCTTTCTAAATAATTACCAATATTAATGAATTAAAGTGTACGATGTTAACACCCGAATAGCGTGTCAAACAACAAATCTCAGTTTTAATTTATCGCTTTGCGATTAATTGAAAAAGGGATGCTCCCAGCGATAACGACTGCCTAGTATATCATACTTACATAAATTACTGGCGTGTCTATCCCTAAATCGAGGGAGAGACGCAGACGAACCTATACAAAAATAAAAACCGGTACAACAAATTTTGTCATAACACGATGAAAAATCGTAAAGGAGAAACCATTGTCTCTATTTAAGTTGATACCGATAGTTAAAACCATACAATAAGAACGTAATAACATTTGTACTTACAACTTGCTGATTGCATGATTTTATGCTGCTGTTACAAGTAAAGATGATGCGATAGACGTGTTCTCCGAAACGAAGTTATTTGCGTAAATGACATGCGAGAAACAGTTAAAAGTCATCCAGTATTGCCACAATAAAAACTGGTGCATCTCTCCCGAAATTACCCTATACTGCTACCACTGTTTTAGATCTTTTTTGTACTAAGTAGAATTATTCATGTTGTCTTTTGATGGGAGAGAATTGAAGAGAATTAATTGTGGAGAATAAAGGAGAGGTTTAAACGCGGTCAAAACTGGTTGACCAATTAAGAAACAAGTTTTCAACGATGACGACGGCGCGGCGCGGCGCGGCAGCTAAGGTCGAGATCATATTTTACTGCAGCATCTATAAAGACCGTGGAAGGGTTAATTTCAGAGGACAAAAAGCCCCTAATGATGCGACTCACGTACTTGGCTTTATTGCGAAAGAAGTCATAAGAAGTCGAAAAACTTGAGATCAGAGCTGTCAGGAAAGTTGCTCGACATCCTTTTTCTGCCCCTTAACCATACAACTTGCAGCTTCTCGGCTTCTTTCAACAATATATATATCGAGCGCCAATACACTATCGCTTTATTCGTTTTCGAACTTCATTCTAACACCCAAGTTAATTGTATTTTGGTGGTTTCGTCCCTTAACATGTTTGCGATATTATTTGCTAACTTATCTTTCTTGATAAAAATTTTATTGTTAATTTTATCGTTAAAATACTGAAGAGACTTTCTGAGCAAATCGTCAACGAGCCACCCAGTACGTAGCCTGAATTATAAACGTACGAGGTACCCGTATGCTTCAACGTCGTCAAGGCACATATATAAATGAACGGTTAATGAGGGTCCGCATAAAAGATCGCGATGTGGTAGACCTTCGGTAACGAACGTGACAGACACAATTGCTATTTAGGATGAGGATGATGAATATTACCTAGGAATTAATGTATCGATTTAACTGCTACATCTTTTATTACACTAATTTATGTGTCCGTCGTATATTTTTAGCTTCAATTACTAGCTCATAGTCCACTGGGCTTGAAAAATATTTCTTCGGTATGTACGAGTATATTATACTGTTATAGCATTCTATTCTATCCAAATTGCCCAATAGGTTGTCTCGAGTCGTAAATCACTTCGTACAATTTTAAACATTATCAGTTCATAGTCCCTTAAAAAAAAACTTTTTATAGAATGTAGATTTACGAGCTACAATTTTTAAAAATTTCATATTAAATTGCAGAATACATTGGCTCGAATAATAAATTACTTCGTGTTTATAAAATTAATCAATTCATAGCTTTCTGTAAATAAAAAAATCTTTGAATTAAAGCATTGTACAATTTATAATTTACAATCTTCCAAAATTGCATATAGAAATTGCAGAATATATTGGCTCGAATAATAAATTACTTTGGATTCACCAATTCATTGTTCTTTTCGCGTGCACATTTGTTTTCAATGAATTACGCAATTTACAACATGCTATCTGCTAAATCTTTAAAGTTGCACAATGTATTGGTTCGAATCATAAATAATTCAACATTTGCACACATGGAAAATATATCGCTCAATAAATTATTGAAGCCAGAAGAACTGTATACAAATTCAAACTAATTACCAATTCCTAGAGGCATATTAACAAATCGTTTAAGATTTAAGTGATCGAAACAACATAATATTCATACTTATAAATTCGTTAAAAGTCAATGTTAAAAATATTCGCTACAACCCGGAAATTCTAATTAAATATGGAAAATATGAATAGTGGCTGCGATGAAACTAAATATACTTCGCATGAGAGAGTATAAAAAACCGTTTTCGAGGAATAAATAAATATTGGTGTAAGGCAATATTAACATCACCGTTGCAAATGAAACGCAGTGCGAACAGAAATTCGCGATAAATAACGGATCGGCTCGAATCGGGGGGACGTTTCTGCGCGACGAGCCTTTAGTTAAGATTTAATGTCGTTAAGTTGTGCTACCGGCTCGGGTAGCAATTAATACGATGATATTCCCAGGGAAAACAAAGCATCCTTGGAATAGACAATATCCTCGGCTGCAGCCTCTGTAGCTTACTCATTTCGAGAATTGGCCTTACCGCTGATTAAATGCAGACGACGACGACGCCGCGCGCCGCGCGCCGCGCCGGTACAAGACGGCAATTACATCCGATTGTCGATTTACGTCGAGCGTTCCAGAGGATTGCGGCGTAAATCGAGTCGCTGGAAAAAGTAATTCAGTTCGGGGACAAAATTTGTGGCTTCTGTTGGCCCACAAAACCAGTATACTCTGGGAAAAACTTCGCCGGTTTATATAATACGGCCAGTTTCGCGAAAAAAATTATCCGGGCCGGATTAGTGCGCGAATTGTCTAAGAACATGTAGTATATTGTATTATAATAGCAGTTTGTATCTAGCAAAAAGAAGATTTTTAAAAATATATCAAATTCTGCCTAGAAAAAGGATATTTTGATCAAAACAACAGTTTCGATTGGAATGTTAAGGGATACGATGTTCAGTGGAATAAATCAGTTTAGTGAAATAGGTAACTTTTAAAAATAACTTTATTTTAAAACAGCTAATAGGTAACAGCACCAGATATATCCTGCCTGAACCGACTCTAGCGTCGAACTGAACTCGCGACTCTCGTCTTGTTCGTCGCTCCGGCTGCCGATCGTCTTTTTGATCGCCGATCGTCTTTTTGACGTGACGCACGCCACCCATTACATTGTTACAAAATTCTTGAGTTTTCTTTTACAAAACACTTTGACTTCAACATGGAAGTGTATGTTTCTTATTTTGAAATAATTATTCACGCTTGTACGAACAATATGAAATAGAAAAAGGAATCAGGAACGTTTTTCGTCTGAATTAGCAATTGAAGTCGCGGGAAATGCTTCATGCTCGGTGACTTAATATCGGATCACTGTGCCGTCAGACAGTCGAAATGTAAAAAAGGCTGCGAGAAAGTGTTGAGCCCCGTGATAAGTCAAGCGAAGCGATCTCTCGCAATTCCTTGGGAATTTCTCCGAAATGAGACGTGTCTGCAGCCGGCTTATACAATATAAGGCAGAATTAAATCTGGAGGAGCTATATTTTTTCCACGGAGAACGTTATCTCTATTTTCCATTTCCAAATCCTTCTCAACTCACTCTATCCCCCTCTCTTCTTCAAGAATTCGTGAGACTACACAGTGTTTCATATATACCGACCGCTGGAATCCCAAGATTGAAATTGTAGAAAAGAATAGTAACGATATTTCTTCGCACGTCAGCGAGCAGATCTCAGAGAGAGATCCATTCAATCTTCGAATTAATATACGCAGCTGATAATTCAAATTAGTCGTTGAAAATTCGAATTAAGATCAGATATCATTCTGTCTAACATTTTGGGTTAAAGAAAATGAATAACTTTGGTTTTCGTGAGATTATAAATGACCCCGACAGGTTATTAGGCACTTATTTAAGATTGTCCCCGGGTGTGCCTGGTCCAAGAGGTTAACTGGAACCAAGGTGTCACCCGTTATCTCGCACACGTCCCGAGATGTTCCTGATACACGACCAGAGTCTTTTACGCGGATCCTGCCCCGACGCGACGCGACGCGACGGTGGCGGCCCCGGGCAAATAAATCAACCGATCCTCCCGGCAAAATGTTCCCGTCGGAAGTTCAAATTAGTCGTCGGGCAAATTGCGCTCCACTCGAAAAGTAATTATATTCGCCGGCTCGCTCGGTTCGAATGGGCTCCACTGTTCGCGCGTCCCGGCATCAAGGCTTGACGTGTGCTGCCTCGCAAACTAAGGTCCTCCAGTGACGAACGTTCGCGATAGCTTTGTCTGGCTGCTGATACTCAGACGGAACTGTTGGAGCTTAGAGCGAAGACGCAAGCCCTAAAATCGCTCGCTATTCCATCGTAGACACGATAGAATCCACATTGGACTCGACGTTCAAATTCGTTTTAAACTTGAAAATTCCAGTAACTTACCTTTTTATATTTCACCAACTGATCTTTCTCGTAAATGCATAAAATGTGCAGTCTACCTATTAACAATTAGATATCTTAGTAAAATGGTAATAGATATTGTGAGACAACAGCGATGAAGCGACCGCTTAGACGATTTTTTCACGTCGGAGTATACTTTCCATCGGGTTTCCCGGCTAGTATTGCGCTGATTTCAGTCGCGGAATTATAATAGCTCACGTCACGCTTCAACTTACGTTGCATTATCGCACCTTCAGCCCATCCTCCGTCGGAGGATCAACGTTACTACGTGAAAAAGAAGCGGATCCGGCCGTACGTGACCTACCGCCGATAAATTCGCAAAAATAAAGAAAGAAACGAACAGTCGTCGCCGGCGGGAAGCGAATCAAGACAGATATTTGAAATGCAAATGGGTTTACTTAGCGGAAGACACATAAATCCGCGGGAAATAAATTTCCACCTGGTTCCCCGGTGGAAAAATTAGAGGTCCCCCCTGTAAAGACACGCTGCAAAAACGATTTCTGTTTTTGCGTTACACATTTGCCAAGCGTACACAACTTTGTCGTGCAAATACACCGAACAGAAATTCGGCTGCGAAGAGGTTGCGATGTTTAGCCTATGCTACGAAATAACAGGTCTTCGTCTATGAGCAACGGAGTGCCAGTATTTCCTGGTCCATTTTCTTAATAGTTTATATACGTTATTTATTGTAAACTCGCGAAGATTGTCTTGAAATTTTTTCTTTCAAACTTTCTCCGAAATTTCATTCATTTTTTTGCTCAATTTTCTGCCGTTTTTCGTTCAACTGTATTCAAAGACATACAGGGTGTTCGACACCAGGTGGAAGAAAATTTTAGGGGTGGTTCTCGGCGATAATATAAGACGAAAACTATCGTCGAGAACCACCCCTTAAATTTTCTCCCACCTGTTGTCGAACATGTATACATGTATTATACATTTATTGTAGACTGACACATACATATATTCTAGTATATTTGATAGGCAAGAAATGATATCTTCGTACATACGAGGTCTGTTCAGAAAATAACCGAGCATCTTGAATTACGCGCCAATGGAGATATTTAGTGATACGCGGTTGGCAGCATTGCGTTGCGCGTAACCTCCTCTGTAACCACATGTTCTTGGATTCTTGATATCTCGTTTAATTTTCGTGATATTGTTATTCGAGTGCAACGTGTTTAAGTGTTAGTGACGATTGTTGAAATGTTTGATTTTCTGGAACAACGATGCAACGTAAAATCAAGACAGAGAAAAAGTAAAAGAGACCAGAGTTGTGGCGAGACAACTTCTGGTTCTTGCACCACAACAATGCGCCCGCACACTCAGCTTTGTCAAAATTCGTCAGTTTCGTGCCAAAAATCAAATTACTGTCCTTCCTCAGCCTCCTTACTCGCCAGACCTGGCTTCTTGCGATTTTTTCTGATTTCCGAAATTAAAATCAGTGCTGAAAGGACGCCGTTTTCAGACTATCGATGACATAGAAGCAAATTCGTCACAGACCTTAAAGACCATTTCAAATGGAGCTATTCAGGACTGCTTCGCGAAATGGAAACACCGGTGGGAAAAGTGTGTGAATAGGAAGGGGGAGCACTTTAAAGGGAAAAGGACCAATAATCTATAAAATTAATAATAAAGTTTAAAAAAATAAAGTTCGATTATTTTTTGAACAGACCTCGTAATAGCGTGTTTAAACGATTGCGGCAGACTCGACCATTTTCTGATCTCCGAGCGCAGCAAGATGGCGTCGCGTCGTCGGGTTCTCCGATTAAGAGCATGGCGAACCAGCGGAGAATTCTCAAAAGGAGACATCGTTGCGCTATTCCCTGTTATACGAGGCGATTCGTTGAATTTTTTCGCCGAGCGATATAGTCTTCCGCCGTGAACTATTTCGAAGAAGGCTCTCGGAGAGAGAGAGAGAGAGAGAGAGAGAGAGAGAGAGAGAGAGAGAGAGGAGCTAAGTCGCGTCGAGTGTATCCCGGAAGCGGCGAACGAACGGACAATTACTGGGTAGAACGTTGATTAAACCTAGCGTGATTTCCCAGGTTCTCTCCCACAGACAGGCGCATCAGGCGAGTTCTTTTGTGCCGGCGCAGAAAAGAAAGAAGATTCCGCACAGGGTCGAGCGAGCAACGCACTCGTGCATGATGCACACGTAATACGCACTTACTTGGAAATCGAGCGAGGCCAGATTTCTATTGGTCACGAAACACAAGGAGCAATCGTTCGGAATTAACGCCGGTCTCGCCTTATATTTACCTTCCGCTTGTAATTTCGCTTCGGAACACGACGCGAATCGACGCGACGCGACGCTCACGAATGTATTTCTTGCAATAACCGGGCAAGGGAGAACGCGCGTCTCGCAGCGGACGTGAAGCGAATATCAACGCTTTGATGGAACACCGCACCGGTGCAGCTGCAATCCCGCTGCGAAAATTCTCGGACGATTTTAACGCCAGCGGACAACCTCCGGAAAACTGAAAATGCAGGCGGAGACGTTTACGGTCTCGGTTTCGTCTAATTTTAAAGTTGGTTAGCGCATTTATCGGCGATTATCTCATAATTTTTCAGAACCGTGGTCCATGGATAAGGATTTTCTAACAGATTAATAGAGAATTACACCTAAATAAATAAATGAATGAAAGGTGAAAAAACAAAAAAGCATCGTAGAAAGATTTCCTGTTTATTTGAAACGTAATCGACTCGGTACTCGGTACGTTGCATTCGTCTTTGATACAGAAAAATTTCGCGGTATCGGAACACCATGGAGACAGGAATAAAAGTGTTTCGCAGCTTTAAAGACTCGGAAAGATTTTCGCGAAATTGGACCATCTCTTCCCGCTGTTAAATTCATTTCAGATTTTACGATGATTCCCGGCAAGAATACATTTAGCTTCGCGACACTGTAAAACCGAGATAAGTTCCGACCAAACTTCCTTAATCTTCTTGGAACGAAATTTATGGTACAGAATTCGTTTTCCTAATATTTCTGGCTTTAAAAGTTTACCTTGTGTAGCGTGGATGTGACGAACGCGGCTTTCGTCCCCGGAAGAAAGATTTCTGAAGAGACAGTGGTACTCTAAGGGAAATGGGCACGTCATTGGTCAGAAGTACAATAGTTATACGTAGAATCTGCGGGGCTGAGGAGCGTTCTGGGATACTGAGACTCGACGTGAATGGTACTTTAAAATGGTGGACCTCTGTTCGGTCCTTTCAAGTGCTACGTTTCATATTTGAGCTTCGCAAGACTGAAAATGTGTGTGTACGGATCTCGCCAAAGCTTATCTTAACGAAAACGTACGTTTCGCAAAAATTAAAATACAATAGGATATTCGTGTAGTTTATTATACCGAGACTGTTCCAAATATTACTAAAAAATCTTGAAAACAAGGAATATCAACATAAAAATTCTTTAAATCTCGTTTTGATAAAAATATGCGTTTAATAGAAACAAGAAATAAATAACGTATATTACAAGTAACTAGCCGTTTCGATTAAATTGTTATGCGTTTGTAGCGTTGAATGTTCAATGTTTGCGGACGTTTCGGCAGAGACGGGCGCAGCATCGTTGAATAAACAAAAAGAAACGTCTGCTCCGTATCTCGGCAGAGATACACGATCAAACACTCTTAAGCGGTTAAGTAAGATTCCACGAGCGCTCCGCTTTCCTTCTATCTTCGTATACTTGACTGCATAATGGTTGTTGGTACATTAGACGACCATTAAAGTTTCACTTCTTTACGGAGCAGTCGCCGAAAAGCCAGTCCGATTATCGTAACAGGAGAATACCACGTTGAATTTTTCGTGTTTGATCGTTTAATGGATCTTCCTGGTTCTGTGGACTCGAATCGATCTCCTTTAGAGTAAATCGGCTATTTTTAGAGATTATAAACCCTTCGGAATGTATTCCTATAATTCGAAGGAAAATATTAAACATATGTGAATCTCTTGAACTGTTGTCTGTGAACTGTTACATCGTTCTCCTACGTTAAATTGCATCTACTAATGTTTATCAGAAATGCAAAAATTCCGCCGTCTACTTATACGTGGTTATGCACCCCGAGTCTTCGGGATACTTCTAGCAAGCGGAAACGGTGCGATCATCGGCAGCGAGTTTCACCTTAGCGTTTATAGTCTTGGTCGGCGTCCATTCGAGACGTTCGAGTCGTATTGGCCAGGCTCGCCGCGTAGCCTCGGATATATCGATTTCGTATCAGTTTCCGGTTCTTCCTGGTAAGGGTACGTGCACGTACGGTTCGCAAAAAGCAGCGCGCGTGCAGGCCGCGCCGGCGAGCGCAAACACGGGCGCCCGGCGAAAACAAACACGTGTTTGCGCAATCGGTACGGGGAACGCGGGCGCATTGTAGAAACGAGCACGCCCCGTACACAATGTTGTTTCCCGTCGGTGGCGTGGCGTGCGGAATAGCTGCGAGAGCTTCCGCAGGCGCATAACGACGATAAAACAATGCCGAGATAATAGGAGGGCGAACCTCTCTGCCTTGGAGCGTCTTCGTGCCGTCTCTGAACTGTGTCTCTCTCTCTCTCTCTCTCTCTCCCTCTCTCTCTCTCTCACTCTGTGTCTCTATCTCTTTCCCCGGTGGTGGTTTTCCCGTGGCAACTGTTCACGAAGAAAGGTGTAAGAATGTAGGTCATTCCACCTGGACTGAATTCATCGAACTCATTCGAATCGCCATGCCAATCTCAATTTTTCTGTAACAATCGATCACCTGGGAATCAGGACCCAGTAAAAAAACGAATAAACTAAAATTCCTTCGGTCACCGATATTAATTCAAATCACTGAATTAACGAATATTTTTGGATAAAACTTGCCGAATATTCCGCAAGGGAACTGCAACGAACAGAGGAAGACAGAGAAAGAAAGCGAAAGAAAGAGGGTCACATATATCTTTCGAATTACCTTTCTATCAACAACCTCTCCCGCTTCTCCGTTCACAGCCAATCGCCTCGGACTCCGCTCTGATTCTCACCGAACACAACGAACGATAATTCAATTTTCCGAAATCGTGATCGCGCAGGTTGTCGGTTGCTCGCGTACGAGTTCGCGCGTCGGTGTATCCGGGGTGTGCGAGGCTGCGGGGGCAGAACTCAGTTCGCCATTAACGAGACCCTTAAGTGGCAGGGACACGAATTCGTATCACGGGGACACGGTGGTCGTTTCTCATTAACGGGGGGTAACTCGGTTCCCGGATCGACTTACCGGAACCGGCGAAAAATGTCATTATCGAGGTCGGTGTCTCGTGAAACGGATTCGAATCGGCGCGGCGCCTCGTTACACTCTCTTACCCTCCTCCCCCACTTTTACGTTTCCCTTCTTCCACTCCTCATCCCTCAGCCAGCCCCACCGGAACGGACACTCGACCCCGTTGAAAGGATTTCGAGGGGGTCCTTTCAGACCAGCGATCCTTAATTAATCTGGAAATCGAATCGAGAAGGAAGAAAAGCCGAGTTCCGCCGATAGCCTCGGCTTCGAGGCGATCCGAGGCGGCTTAATACCTAGCTGCAGCGCCGCGCCGCGCCGCGCCGTTTCCTACGAAACCTTCCGGTCCGGATTTAGATTCCACCGCTTTGCTGTTTACCTCCCGCTAAATCGCTTTCGCATCGCCGTCTCTGATTGCCTTTATCTTACCGCCGCGAGATATGCTACCCCTCAACCCTTGCCGTGTTCCACCCAGAAAACGAACAAAAATTATCGCACCCGTGATCTAGAAACTGAACGTCCCGCTGCAACCGTAATTGGGAACAATTTTGTTGTGACTACAGGATGGAGGTTGTCTGCGGTTTGGTTGAAATGAAAATATACTGGAAACATTTATTGGTTTTATAATTGCAGTACAGTTACTCTGTTTTTAACCAAGTTATTATTCAGATCTCTCGTATTATCGGTATTTTAAAATTAATTAAAATACATATATGTGCGTTCCAAAAATTTGTAGCTTACTACCTCGGCTAAAATAAATTAAATTTGCGAATCGTTTTATTAACGATTTTACCGCGGCGCAATAAATATGGTGTCGATGTTGTACATTCAATTCAGCATGTTTTTGCATTTTGGTTCGCTGAAAGTGGGTCGTGAACCAAAATTTACGATGAAGGGATGAAACAGATCAAATTCTTGTTTTTCTAACCTAACACAGAATCTGTACAATTTTCTGTATACCGACACAAACATCGTAATAACAAGTGAATTCTTTACATCGTACATTTTCTCGTTCTACCTAAATCTAAAAGTATGGTCAAACCAAATAGGTTCGCAACCGATAAATACAATCAAAACTCACAGTTCAGAACGTGGAATGCTTGAAAGTAGAAACAATATCAGAATTAGCGATGTTTTCCTTCGGTATTGTTCAGGTATCTCGTTACAATCAGCAAAGCAGTGAAGCATAGAGTATAAAAGAATTCGTAATCCTCCATATTTGATCACACGATTACGAACATCCGAGTTCTAGTTTTCTTTACAGTCTATAAAATTATGGACAATTTATGTTTAAGTACATGGCAAGACTTGCACAATTGTTCTTGCACGTCATAAAATTTCATCTTATTATAAATTTAGCTGACTCGTCATCGAGCAGATCCTCTTTAACTTTAATTAGTATCCATTCTAATATCGAATTTATTTTCCGCTCAACGTATCAATCTGGCTCCGTTACTTTTATTGTCCGCGGATCAGAATGAAATGAATATTTCATGTGGGGGAGGTTATTAAACCCCGAAATTTCCCCTCGAGTTAAATTGACCGGAACGGTCCGCGAGGGTTAATCATCGCTCTGTTAACTCGTTAATATCTACTATCGTCCTGCTCCCTGGCCGAGGTTCGCAGTTATTTCTGGTTATCCCGTGAAAGCGATCCACAGCGTAAAACTGATTGGAAGGCTATCCGAAAACCACGAACGTATTGTCCGAAACTATGTTTCCACATAGCTTCGATCCGAAAAGTCGGTTGCAAATGCTTGCGAAATATCGATCCTTGCAGCATCCGAACCTTAAGTTAACCTTTCTTCCGTGATCCACAAAACACCAAAAATCTTCGACACGTTCAAACAATTCTGTCCCTCAGTCTCTCAAAGCGTTAATTAGTTAAAATTTAGCGTAACAATTGAGTTAGCGTCACACAACAATATAACATCGTCAGGCTTATTTGTAATTTCCAACGAAGAATTGGTTGATAAAATAATTGAAAAAAAAATACAAAATGAATTGATAAAGGGATTGAGACTTAAATTATACTTTACCTGTCGCAGCAGCTGTAGGATAAACTCGGATCAGGTGAATGAATAGATCTCGTTGTTCAATATTCCTCTTTATTGTTTGAAACGTATCGTAACGATCAGATATGGATCATGTAAAATTACAGTAAAACGTAAATATGACGAATTTATCATCGTGTATACACACACACACACACACATACATGTATATATATATATATGTATATATATGTGTATATATATATGTATATATGTATATATATGTATATATATGTATATATGTATATATATGTATATATGTATATGTATATATATATAAATTCTTGTACGCCACCAAAAAGGATTGCCGAGAGAAAAATACAATTATCTTAACGCCATAAATACGAATCAATGGAACCGCGGCTCTCTCTCCCCACACAATTCATGTTCCTCGTACTGTCATCCTAAAACTCCAACCGATTCCCACAGGCTCTAATGATTCCTCAGTACTTTCACCGTGTTTATCGATTTTTTTTCCTCGCCCGCTTTAATTACACAACTTTCTCTCTCTCTCTCACTTTCTCTCTTCTGTTAAATCTAATTCACAATCATACACTATGTACAACACACGGCTTGTCGCGCCTCGATTAAATTATTATATGTATATTGCTATAGTGTCCTCTCGCGTTTTGTCCTATTCTTCGCGCGCGAACGCGCGTGTGCCTGGGCGTGTCCCTGTCCGTTCTCTCCGTTCATCCTCGTTTACGTTTATGTTTTACTTTTCTGTGTGTGCGTGTGTGCTCATGTGTGCGCAAACATTAATCCGCATGGAAATTCACGGCGCCCGACGCGCGACGCCACCGACGCTAAATACCTCAAAGAACGATCCGCTGGTCTTGTGAAACGCGTCGCAATAATAATTCGCGAACGAAATATTTCGGTGTACCTCGGAGCAGGATCACGGCGAAACCAGAGTATTCGAGACCCAACGAAACCCCGTAGTCGATCGTCTTATTACCCAGAGCTAACAAGCGCTGTCGCGTCGGTTGGGCGAACAAGAATCGTTCAAGTGACACTGCCGATTTTCATGGTGTACAGTGTACACCATTGTTTTAAATATATTTATCGTACGATTCTTTGGTTGAATTTTTTGGTTAAGACACAAACTATTGAAAATCGTTGTTTTCCGCAGCGAAGACCAATTGAGTAATTGTAACTCGATGCTTTTTTACGCAGAATAGTTCTCCATTGCACTGTAAACGTTGCAAGCAATAGCGTTCAATTGTTTTCATAACAATTGGAACATTTCGTATCTGGGTTAAGATGATCTGGACCGGGTTGAGATGGAAACAATTGAACCGTGTACATTCTGAATAAAAATTGATCGCTTCATACTTTTTTTTTTACTACATTAGGTATCCCAAAATAAAGATTACGCGAACTAAACTAAATAATAATTCTCGCTAAAGAATCGCTCGTTGATCGTTCAATGGAAATTAAAATGAACGATGCGTCGCAAGCGTTTCAGATTACTCGATGAAACTTAAAATATACGTAGTTAGCATCCGTCATGTTATGAACAATAACCTACGAGCATGAACTTCTTCGATCAAGCTTTTTGGAACGTCCAAACTTAATAGTTCTATTTCATTTCTTAGACGTATACTATTTTTGAATTGCGAACTTTGTGTGTTTATTATTATTTAGTATTTTATTACAATTTTTCTCACAAGAGTCCTGTTCGACTATTTATCTTCCCATTAATTGAATTGTTCGATATTCTGCATCCGCTGCAAAAGAAAAGCAAGTCTTTCCTACCTCGATTATTCTAATGGATCGACTGCACCGATATTTGAAAATTTTTTGGGCGTTTCAAGCTTCACCTGTCCATTTCTATCGTAAATACACAAAATTCGCAACTCGGTATTTATCAATAAAAAAATATGTCTAACATATTCACGAAGACTATTCGCTAGCACGAAAACCGGCATGTGTCTTTTGAACGACGTGTCCTGGTAACGAACCACAATAATAATCGGCAGTGTTCGACGATTAAAAATGTAGAAATGAAATGTTACCGCGGGAAACAGATCCGATGGTTGCGAGCAGGCAGCAAACCATGGTTGACAGGATGGGAATGTTGAAACTTGAGCTTGATCTAGGTGGTTCCTGTGCAAGCGGCTGATTGCTGGCAGCCAGCGTCGCAGTTTCCGTCGTCTCCGATGCTTTGATACCTTTGATTCCTGGTAAGGTAGACTGGCAGGTCAGACTTAAGGTTCCGCCAGGGAAATGGTGTCGTTCCAGGCGCAATGACAAGCTCCACCGATTCGAGGACACGATGCTGTCGTCACTGGATCCAACGATAGCCAGCTCCTTCGTTAACGCTTTCTTCACCTGTCGATTTTAAAACCGGGTTCAACGGAGTTCGAACTCGGTAGAAAGCAATGCGATTGCGTTGCGATGCATTGCGAATTTTTATGGAAAATAAAAAAACGATGATCGTTCCTAGAGTTTGGACATCGCTAAAGAAACTACGGGAAAGTCTAAATCATCGAAGGACTATAGTAAGATCCGAATATCGATCGTCGTCCTCGAAAGGTTAGAAAATCGCTCGATACCGTTCGGGTTAAAGGGATCCCGTAAGCAAGTAAATCGTCTGTTTTTCCTACCTCGAGACAGTAAGGAGCTTAACGAACTTTGACAGAGGTTCGTCAGTCCCGGGGTCGCGACGCGCGACGCGCGACGGTGTATTACTCAGGCTAATATATTACCATAAAACCGCTCCTCCGCTCACCTCTTTTCCATTTAGGATGAAAGCAAGTACCGCAGCAGGATAGCTCGGCGCCGAGGTGCACTCCGCGTGAAGGGTCTCGCCGGCCTCGTAGGAAGGTCGAAGCCCTTGGAGGTTGGGTCGTTCCTTCGGTGGTATGGCGACGCTCATGTTCGCTACCTCGTAGCTTGTCAGGAAGCTCGGGGCCTCGGAGGACACCTCGCAGCCATACGATCCCACGAGGTTCACCTTACCTGTCGCAGCCAGCACACGTAATATCTTTCTCCATTCTGCCTCATCCACCACCCCGCCAGACCAACTGTCCGCCACGATTGATATTTAAAGTAACGCGGGGCGAACTTGCCCCGGGTCCGTGGTGATAAATTTGATCAGGAACTTGCGAGTAACGACAGAGACGCGTTAGAACCTAGACCATCGACCCACCCTCACACCCTCCAGTCCTCCAGCATTTTCAGCCATCGACCATGGTGTCCTCTACGCCGAAGGTTTCTAACCCAGCGCGCGGGACGCCCAGCTAAGTGATGGATGACCCGCGAATCCCCAAGTTTTTCCGAAGATTTTTTTTAATGAATCATCAACCTAATGGAACGCCGACGACGCTGGACAAAGACCAGCGAACTGGGTCGACCACGGACACTTTTTAAATTTCAAATTCGACGGCCCACCGCCCGTGTCGCACCGCGCCGCGAGCAGAATTAATGAATCGATTACGTGTACCACCCTGATCAATAGCAAAACGATATTCTACCCGCGGGCAAATTTTGCTGAAGTCCTGGCCGAATTTAATACACCGAAGGCTTGCAACGTGGATGAAAAGTTCCGGGGCCAAAAGGTTACTAGTATTTAGAGGTACTACGATTAGAGGTTTCGGATACGAAAATCGATACGAAAATAACAGTGCACCATACTTTTTCTTGTCTAACAGGTTCAACGAACCTTAAACCCTACCAGGCTCCTAACCAATCCTAGTAAGCCCAGTTTAGTGTTATCCTCGAAAAGAAGCTATAATACTAAAACTTTATATCGGAAACTTTAGGTCTTTCAACCCTTAAGGGCTATGATGATAAAAATTTCACCCCGTGTAAATTTTCTTTTCGTATCGTTAAAAACCGTGACAAGGCTCGCTAGTTTCAGCAGTAATAAACAAAGTTTGAAGTAATATCTCGCGATGGGTTCTAAGATGAATCGGGTTCGATTTGGAACAGAGGCTCTAACGACCAGCCCGGACGTCCCGCAAGATCTCGTCGAAACGACAAGCTCTATTAATCCGTTGGCGGACGATTTCCGGCAATTTCGGACTCGGTTCCCGATTTCATTGACGCGTCTTTCATTGAAGCGGCAGGCAGGCAGGCAACCGACTTACGTTCCTTTTTACGAGCTCCCAACCCTCGAGACCCGTACTCCAGACGGCCATTACCGGCGCGACGAAAGTTTAGCCCGAAAGAATAAGCGGCACACCCACGTCGCGGCCAACTTATCGCAAAGCTACCTTTCCGACCGTAATGAATTAATGAAGCTACCTACGAGAAGAGAACTGCCTCGGGACCGGTACGGGACTGACACGTTTACGACCTCTGCATTAGAAACCTAACGTGTACCAATGTGTCGATATAATTGTATGGGTCTTTATGGCCCAACGGTAAAGCGATTGAAAATATTCATCGGCTAATATACTCGTACACATGCTATATTCTGTATCGATTTTCGTTCAAGAGGATTATAACAAGGACATTTTGAGGTTTCGTTGCCCTGCTAAAAATTTGATGGATGTTGGATCGCGGCAAACTACCAGGATCAATGGTTCAAAATAATGATAATATAAATGATTGAAAGGAGTATGAAAAAGGTTGATTATCAGGGTTGCTGAAGCAGAAATATTTCGCAAGTTCCAGTGATAATATTTGCCAAATATGTAGCGTTGCTGTGGCGTGTTGGCACGCGGACCGGACACCGGACATCGCGTCGGTCTAATGGGGCAAATTAGTGGGAACATTACTTACGGGACACGCAGGCTGATATGAATAATAATTAAGACAGGGTGACTAAAGGTGAACAACGAACCTTTGCGGGTGTTCGCCTGTCCCAGCAACGTCACTTGGTTGCTGTCGCTCCTATTTACATCGACGTAGATACCCTCGACAGGGAAGTCACGGCCTGCCGGTGTCGAGCTGGGCATGAACCTGAAGAACTCATTCCCGTCCTTGTACCACTTCACCGAGTACAAGTCCTTGCCACCCAGATCGTACTCGCACCTTAGAGTCACCTTGTCCCATCTGGGATCCGCTATACTGGGCACGTCCAGCCTCACAAGCTTGATCGCCGACCCTGAAAAACCATAACTCCCGGTTAGAACTCGAAACTAGCCTCAGCTTCCTGGTTGAAACAATATTTACACGCAAGAATGTTTCGCAAGAACCTGTGATTACGTTTGATCCAATTTTTCTTTACACTGGTTCGCATCAACAAATTTTCGAGTAATAAATTTAAAGGTACACGATCGGAACGATGTTCAAGAATAGTGAACTGTAATATACGGAAACTGTTTGCGTTCGGATCAAATTAACTCGAACAGTGCAGGATGGTTAACCGTGCGCTTGATAATCGATATACCATAATTGGACTACGTATCCCTATACAAATACAGATTGTGCCGGATTAATTGACAGAAATTGGAATCCAGTAAAAGTTTGGTCGCCGCATTAACCGCTCCTACGTTAACCTGTATCGAGCTTTTCATTACGTACCCACACTTCGGTCGAATAAACTCGCATAAAATTCGCAATCTAATCGCGATATAGCGATTTTGAAAATTGCCAGCTTACGAATGTCAAAATTCAGATAATCATCTATACAGGCGAATCGTGTCGCAAATTCGTTCCCTAATTGCGCGATATTTTGCCCGTAAATCGTAACTCTGGCCAGCTTTTCAGGGCATTCAGTAAAATTCAGTGAATGCCGTGTATGATTGCACTCGAAACCGCGGGGTAACCGAGAATTTTGCGATGCATAAAAGATCAAGTACCCAGAGATATAAATTATCACAAATCCTACAGAAATTTCTCCACTTAATCTCTAGCTTCGAGCCCCGGCATTCCGCGCTAATTACAGGAAAACTGATTTCAGTTATTATTTTAAAATCCCGCGATTCTTCCTACCTCGCCTCTAATTAAACAATCTTCCGAGAATTAGTCCAAGATGAAATTAGAGCCTCTAACCTTTCGTTTTACCGGCACCGACGAACAGCGCGCCGTTTAAGGGGGACGTTCCTTATTTATGGTGAAAAACAAATAAATCTTTTTACGTAATTCATTTTTTGCTGTGTCAACCTACATAAATATCGTCGTGCGAAAATGTCTCCGGAACGAACTACAATTAAAAAACGAATTGTAATTTTCTGCTCTTCGAAAAACCAATATTTACATAATCTTTCTATTATATAAAATAGTTTTGTAGTTTCTGTCACGCAAACACTGCGAGCGGGATGCCTTCTGAATGGGAACCGAAACTTGTGGAGCGGCGAAGCCTTCAGACGGGTACCGAAAATTGAGCGACGTGACAGTGCGTATGCTAGAGCGAGAGCGAGAGAGAGAGAGAGAGAGAGAGAGATAGTGCGAGGCGCCACGGGGGTTGGTTAGCGAAGCGAACAGGGGGCGAAGCCTCCTAGTAATCAAATATAAAAATTATTACATTGATAATTATGACTGTGCCCCGAATAATCGAGACTGCAGTTACACCTTTCCCTTTTGAAAAGGAATGCAAACAAAAAACGACATATTCCAGCAAAAAGGAGAGAAGGAAGGTAAAACGTACCGTTGCCCGGATAAAAGACAAACGGCAACTCGGAGCACGCGCAGTTGAAATTTGAAAAACGCTCCGCCGCCGTCATTAGCGATGCTCGCAATTATCAATTCATGGACAAAGGGAGCAGGACAGAGTTTATCCAGACGGACAACAGCGTAAACAAGCCACGAGAAAAGTTTACCGTGAAAGCAGGTCCGCGGCGTAACCGGGCGAACTTTATTTGCCTGGTGGGGGTGGTTGGGCACGGGGAGGGGGAAAGCAAGGGGAAAATAGTAATTACCGGGGTGGGAGGGACGATAGGGATGGGGTGGTTAAAATAAAAAGTTCAGGACTTTCAGCAGCTAGTGTTCGAGTGCGGGCGGGGCGAGACTCCACCGATCGAATATTTAACCCGGTCGCATTAATTTATTTATCCCCGAGCCCGGGCGAACAGTCGTCGCAAATACCGGTGTAATTAAAAGTATCCGATCAACCATCGACCCTCGTAATTATCGCCGCGGAAAAAGCGGTCGAGCGTTTCAGAGAGGCAGCAGCCAGTCAAAATGACAGCGTGATAATTTTCCCGCTACCGGTGAATCGTCCCATTTACTTTTTTCCCTTTTGTCCTTTTTTCCTTTTTTTCTCGTTTCTATACTTTGCCGTGCCATCGCAAACGTTTCGTCGCCGTGCCGGGCCATTCGACACGTTTGCGTCAACATTTCCGAATGAAAACTTCCCCTGATGCCTTGTTGCTACATACAGGGTGTCTCAAATTAGAAATCGATAAAATAATTCTCTTTGCTCTTTCTTCTGTTGCCCTAATTTCTTAACTAGCTTTTCCCCGCGGCTTCGCTCGCACAGGAAACCGTTTAATGCCCTCGGAAAATAAAACCTTTCAACCCCCCATTCTCCCCTATATAATTTTAATTTTATGTCGTGTCGCCACCTTAGATTTAAAAATTGATGCCATTTTTGTAATTAACGTCCCAAGAAACCTCAATAACGACACCCATACCGATTTTTAGGCTTATTTGCACCATTTTACTACATTTGTCAAATATAAATTTGAATTGAATTTATAAAGAGTTGATTCTTGAAAAACTACGACGTACCTAAGGGTTATGACTATTTGGTTTATATTTAAAGTATCTCTTTCGTCGTCGTGGCCCTCTCGCGGCGGTCGCGGTGTGGGTAGTTTCGCGCCTCGAGACGTAAACGTTACAAAATTGTCCCGAAACATATTTAGGGCTATTGGTTTCTACCGATCGATGATAATCTATGCCGTTCAATTCCATTTCGCTTTCCGCGTTGCTCTGTAGATCTCTCTGACGGTTAACTTTGAAGCAACGGTTTAGCGATAAGATAATAATTACGTGCTTATATATTAGTTTCCAGATACATTTACGGAAATAAGACAACTTTAAAGCGAAATAATTGTATCCATGAATATTAAGACCAAGTTTCAAGTAAATCCGACCACGAACGAAATATTCCTCGTACAAACGTTGCAACCCCTTTTCACCCCCTTAGCGGTTGAATTTCGAAATATCCTTTCTTATAAATGTTGATGTTCTCGGCGCTACGGTTTCGATCAATTTCTACTGACAAATCAGAAAACAATTTTGCAGATTATCAAATAATCATCGACGTTTCGATTCTAGTTTGAATCATTTTCAAGATGTAATTATTTGCCTTGCGTCTGTAAAAGTATAAATTTATTCTACAATTTTCAAAATGCAATATTCAACTGCTTTAATGTAATAACAAAAACTTGTTTGCAATATTGTTCATAAAACCAACTTACTTGTTTTCTATGTGATTTAATACTTTAAAATGGGCATCGTGACACACGTGTGTCATCGATGCGTGTTGTCAAGACACCGAATATATTCGAAACGATCTAGGTTATCCCGATCAATATTAGACGGTAAATTTGAAAAACATAATACGTCTTTTGGACCATTAATGTGAATATACCAAAAACGGTAAATTCAATTATTGACATTCAACTTTTATTGGAAGAATTTTATACACATAATTGTATGTAATATACGATTGTTTATTGATTCGAGAAAATAACTAACAAGCTATCGAGGTTGAAAAGAATTTCATCGTTAAACGTTACCGATTCGGTAATCTTTTATCTTAGGAGTTTCATACCTAAGATTTACGCTGTAATGTTTAATCGTATGAATTGTTTCCAATAATAACCTTTGTTGTAAATTAGCCTCTTCGTCGATTATTTTGATGTTCTCGAAATCAAATCTATGATCCAAATCTAGCGAATGTTTCGTCAACGCTGTGTGTGGTACCGGTGGTAAAAAAATTTTATGTTTATGTTTTGTAATACGCGTTTCTAAATTTCTAGATGTTTGTCCAATATATACCAAACCACATCCAAAACAAGGAATTGAATAAACAACGTTGCATTTTTTTAAACGCGGCAGCTTGTCTTTAATAGGTGGAAATAAAGATTTCAGATAGCGAGGTATTTTGAAAATTGTATGCATTCCTACTCTTCGAAAAATCCTTTTTATATCTTTTGAAATGTTTTCAACGTATGGTATGACCACAACATTTTTCCAATTAATTCGACCAGTTCTTAATAATCTATCTGCTTTTTGCTTTTTGACAAAAATAGGATGATATAGTTCAAAAATACGTTCTTTAATGATATTTGATGTAAAACTATGCGAGTAACCGTTTCGTTTCAAAACATTTCTTATTAACAATAAATTGTCAGGTCGAAATTCAGGATTCGAGAGTAACACCGCGCGATCTATCAAACCTTTGATTAAGCCTACCTTATGCTCCGTAGAGTGGAACGAGTAGAAGTTAACATATCTACCTGACCAGCTGGTTTTATGAAACCAATTCGTTTTGTAATGTATTTCCTGCTCTAATTACCTTAACATCAAGAAAGCTCAGACTTGAATTGTTTTCGATTTCATATGTGAACTGCAATCTTTCATGAAAACTATTAAACGTGTTCAATACAATTTCTATTACATACAATTATGTGTATAAAATTCTTCCAATAAAAGTTGAATGTCAATAATTGAATTTACCGTTTTTGGTATATTCACATTAATGGTCCGAAAGACGTATTATGTTTTTCAAATTTACCGTCTAATATTGATCGGGATAACCTAGATCGTTTCGAATATATTCGGTGTCTTGACAACACGCATCGATGACACACGTGTGTCACGGTGCCCATTTTAAAGTATTAAATCACATAAAAAACAAGTAAGTTGGTTTTATGAACAATATTGCAAACAAGTTTTTGTTATTACATTAAAGCAGTTGAATATTGCATTTTGAAAATTGAGCAATAAATTTATACTTTTACAGACGCAAGGCAAATAATTACATCTTGAAAATGATTCAAACTAGAATCGAAACGTCGATTATTATTTGATAATCTGCAAAATTGTTTTTTGATTTATCAGTAGAAATTGATCGAAACCGTAGCGCCGAGAACATCAACATTTATTGTTAACAATATTACGATCGAGATATAGAGACGTATCCTTTCTTATCCCTTGTATAGATCATTAAGGAAACCTCTGTGCAAAATTTTAGCTTTCTATGTCCAAGGGTTTAGCCTGGGCGTTGATGAGTGAGCGAGTCAGGACAGCGTTTTTATAGATATAGATAGATATTACGTCTGTTTGCATTTACTTTTCATGCTCGAAGTCATTTGAAAGTCGTGATACAGAATACAGGATACAGGATACAGGATATAGGTCGTTGGATTCATCTTGACTCGTCATTCGAAAAAAGCAATTACCATCTGCGGTTTAAAAAGAAATCTCTGGGAAAATTAAAACATATTCGTAAATTTGAGATATTTTAAAATATTTGAAGACGTGAATGCAATAAAGAGAAACAAACAGTTAAAAATTCCCTTTAAAACAATTGCATAAACTAGGATCGAGAAAATAATTAGAAATTTTTGACAACAATGTTTACACTGCTGAAAGATTAAAAACGATTCCTTTTGCTTATAATAAAGAATGTGTACGTTTCGTCAGTTGTTTTATAAAAATTAGAGCGAGGAAAAAATGTATTTCACCGACCTCATGGTTGTAATAACTATGAAACTTCGTCGAGGGTTATTAAGAATGTACAAGCATTTCTTGTGTTTCTTGCAAATATTATTATGCACGAAGATCCACAATCTAGTTACGAGAATCTGATTTCTAGATGTAATAATAACTTGGTCAGAATAATCAGTATGTTCTTTTAATTTAGGAAAGCAAGCAAAAAATAGACTTGCATTAAACGGTTTATTTCAAATCAATTTATTATATCTGTTTGAAAACACGAACATGGCTGGGAAATTGATTAACATGCAATTACAACAACGTACACAATATTGGTATTTGTATATTCGTACGGAAACATTGCAGTTATTTTAAAGAAAAGTGAAAATTAATTATTGTATTGTACTAAACCCAAAAACGATAGATGAATTAATTTTGAATTGGTCAAACTGAAGAAATGTCTGAATAGTTTATTTTTCACACCGATACTAATGTTTGCGGGAACCTCAAACTTTTTCACACACGCTTAGGCATATAAAAAGAATATGACATGACTAAAAACGTGAAAAGCGTGCATTATGTACAGGGTAAATTGCGATGGTTTTCGAGACGAAATCAGCCGCAGAACCAGCATTAGTCAGCGCACCGGTACGCTAAAGACTGGCATTAGCGGCAGGAATTCCACTAATACGACGTTCCTGGGTTTATTAGATTTCCACTGAAGCAAGGTGCACGCATGGAGTCTGATTTTACGAGAACAGTTTCTTAGAAGGTCATCGCGGAGAATGCATAACACACATTACGGTATTCTCGTTTTTACACGATGTGCATCGAAATGGAAATTTTGTTCCTTGGTTGCCGAGTAATCTCGTTGCAGTACTCGCTCCGAGTACAACATTTAGCAATACTTCTTCAATATTTAAATACTGCGCTTCCTAAACGTTAACATTTTTGTTTTATCATAGCTTGTTAATGTGTCAGCACAGGAAAGTATAAATGTATCAATGAAATTTATGTCAAGTTTGAACAACCTACAAAGAAACGCCGCCATATTGACGTTCGGAAGCTAATAGCACTGCCAATACCAGATACAAGTTATTAGAGTAAACATCCACGCTCCAGTCATAATAATAATGTAACAATATCTATGTACGTTATATCATCATCCGGTGCCATAATTACAATGCACATTCAAATTTCCATTAGAGCGGAGTACTACGTAGTAATTTATACAACCAAGAATGAGAAATTTGTTTTCCCTCTAATAGTTACATTGTGCAGAATATTATAATAACTAGCCTAATACCTTATAAAATTCGAGAGAAATATTCCTTAGAAAATCCGTATAGTCTTAGACTTGGGCATATGTATATTTAATTAAACGTACCATTCGCACACACATCGAACGTTTATTATAATATACCGCAATAAACTGCACAACGCAGAGATGCCGTATGCAGAAAATACAGTCTGTGAATTAAAAGTGTTGCGAATGATAAAACCGAAGGGAAATCCATGTACACAATTTTTTCCATTTCATAAAGTTGTAGGAAAAATCCATTCTCATGTTGATTGAGTTTGGATTTTCCTTCGTGCGTCACGTTCTCTATGTTTTCTTGTTACATTGGATCCAATACTGATCAGTATCGTCCGTGACAGTGGTAACAACAGCTTCTTTATCTAAATTTACCATTACAGAACAAACAGACTCGCATCGAATAGTAACACAGAAACATATTTCTCATCGTGCGTATCGTGTTTTTAAGTAAGTCCAAACTTGTCCTTTTACTACATTCTTTTTTATAATGAAATCATAGATCAAATATTGACAATTTCTGAAGAATCGGAAGCGTTGAAATACTTTTTCGATTCGCTGTGCGTTACAAACATCCGACAGATGTTTCCGTTGATTTTCAGGGGTGAAACACATTTTGCATCTTTTACATAGTTTCAATTTTCGCCCCGGCCACAAAGGAAATTCTAAAACAAAGAGTAACAGACAGTAAATGTGTTAACGCTTTTTCGCGACCAGCGATTCTAGCGCGTGACCTATAACTGCGAGCCGCGTACAATTTCGAAAAATCTATAGCCGGTCGCTGGGAAAATTTTCGCATTAAAATACGAGCGAATAGAGAAAATATCGCGAAATATGCTTGTATCCACTTGTTGGTCGAAACTCGCGAATTTTATCGTATGAAGCGGAACGAATAAAAAACTTTTCGAATATGGAGATACGTGTAAACCATTTTTCTCTATGATCAAAGGCTCACTTTAAATGGAATTTATGGTCTGGCGATAAATGCAAATTGTTTAAAATTATCTAAATTCATTCGGGTACTGTACATTTACGATAGAGTTGCATATTTTCAAATTCATGTAATATCACGTCGACGGTAATATGGAAAATATAAAATGAAATCAGAAACTTGCATTTTTAACTGATGTCGAACTAGCCGACAATAACTGATCGCTATTTCATTTCAATTAGATCGCACATTTCTAAACTGACGTAATAGTACGCCAGTAGGAATATTCGATGAAACATCGACAAAAAAGAAAGCGAATTGATTTTGGAACCGCGTCAAATTAATTTCTACAGCGAAACAGAAACGTCAGTCATCTATCGCACTATTCGTAGACGAAATTACGAGCAATTCTCGCGCAATTGAGACGTCCACGTGTAAAAGGGAGTCGAAAACGGCAGCTCGAAGAGTAAATCGGCGCAAGTGAGCGGCGAGAGCGTGTAAAATGAACGGGACACGACCGCCGCGCCGGCTGCCGCTCCCAATAAAGCCTTACTCCCTTCTCGCACGAATTTATTGCACGCTTAATTAGCGGACAAATAACACGATTAACGAGGACCGCTAGGCGCGCGATAGTTTGTTGTGTCAGGCCGACCGGACCGTACGCCCGGCTGAAAAAAAGCTTCGACTCGTTACATGTAGGGAGAACTGTTGCACGCGACAGGAAAAACTGCCTCGGGTTCGGACAAAAAAAATGATACGACTAATTGTAGAGCGGAGTTTCATTGGGAAATTTCATCGTGTTACGATTTACGATAGATTCTTGCCGATTCCCGATTATTCGACGCCACCGCCGCCTTTGTTTACAACCTATAAACAAAAGAATGTCGCACAGTCGTTCACGTCCACAACAATGTTTCAGCAATTCAAGAGTTTCATTTGTAAATAGCATATTTGTTGTGTTGTGTTCAATTCAATCGAATAAGATAAGATGTTGCGGACGGAATGGCATTTTATGTGTTCCTTGTAGATTCAACGTCCATAAACGTATTTAGGAATTTCCTCTTGTAAAATGTTCATTGTAATGTTTCTTCGAAAACCCCCCATTAGTTACGTAGAAAGGTTATTGAAGTTTACTATGTTGTTGCGGACAGAATGGCGTTTTGGGCTGCTCTTTACCCTACCGGACTCAAAATTTCTGCCTTCCTCCTATAAATTATGATGTATTTGGTATTTAATCCAGTAGATTTGTACCCGGCGCGGCGTCAGTCGAAGTTTCAATCCTGCAGCATCAGTAGATGAGGAGTTATGCTTGCTTGACAGGTAAGGTATTGGTTTGCAGCGACGATCGCGCGCCGTTTACCGAGCAAAACAGCTAGATGACGACACGGGCACGCGTTAATGCTGATAACATAGAGTATAAAGTATAGAGCGTGTATTGCGATTGTTGTTTGAATTTTGGAAGACATGGCCACGATATTGCGTTTTAACTGGTCTGGGTTAGGTCTGGTTTAGGTTTGGGTTAGGTTTCTGTAAATATTTTTCATGATATTTCCTCACAAACATTTATTGAGATATTTTCTCTATGTTAGCGATATTTCTGTGTGTACGTGCTGCCATCTAGCGATTCTGCTCGGTAAGCGGCGCGGATCGTCGCTACATACCAATATGGCGGCGCCCTTACCTGTTAAAAATACTGCGGAACGCTTCAAAGGGTCTAGCAGACTAAGCATGGTAAATCGGCCCCACCCCGGGTTTTTATTGAAATTGTATGGAAAACATTGCTTTTAGGTTGAAAGATCCCCCCCAAAATTTCAAGTCTCTAACCCTTCGCATAAGGATTATATGAGGTTAAATACCCTTAACTATATCATTTTTTGTCTCGGTTGTTAATTAAGATATTCTAATAAAAAAAATACGAAAAACTCGTACTTACGTCTTTTATAACATATATTTTTTTCACAATTGTGATCAAATTATTAAGGGTAGAAAAAAAATATTTAATTTTTTACAATGTTCTGTTACCTATCGAATACGTACAAAAGTTGCAAGATGGTCGGAGGGGTGGAACATAGTTAAATATTGAAAAACAAATGAAATTACGCCATTTTAATGTAGGAATACTATTAGTGGAAGATTATAGTTGTGAATATACGTATTTATTATTGATCTTGAACTCAAGATCACACACACCCACTACATCGCGCTCGGCTGTCTTGGCTTGTCAGTTGATTTAGAAAATCGACACTAATCGTCAAGCACTTCGACCACCCGACTCGAGCCCAATGTGGCCCACGAGTCGAAGACTCTTGAACGCGACGCGACGAGATTCGCTAGATTTTCGTGCCCCTTTAATATATAAAACTATATACTACTTATGTAATATTATTTACAGGTACCTATCAATTAACCCAGGCAGTATGTTATCTCGCGGAATTAATGACGGATGATAATATTTTAAATATTGAATATTTAAAGGAATCTAATAATATTATAAGGGTGAAAGTTCACTCGAGGCATGTTAACCGCAAATATTATCAATGCTATATCGAATATGTACCACATTCGATTAGTTATACCGCTATCACACGATATACATGTGACTGTGCTAACGGCAACAGAACCGTGGGTTGCTGTTCTCATGTCGCTACAATGAGTTATTATTTGTCCCATGGGCGATTTAAAGCGAAAATTGTAGAACCATCGGAGATATTAACGAATATATTTGATGTAACACATACAGTA
>CM052189.1:151244-163073 GCA_028455805.1 Lasioglossum figueresi | reverse complement strand
TTTTTTTTTTCTACCCTTAATAATTTGATCACAATTGTGAAAAAAATATATGTTATAAAAGACGTAAGTACAAGTATTTTCGTATTTTTTTTATTAGAATATCTTAATTAACAACCGAGACAAAAAATGATATAGTTAAGGGTATATACCCTCATATAATCCTTATACGAAGGGTTAGAGACTTGAAATTTTGAGGGGTTATCTTTCAACCTAAGAGCAATGTTTTCCACACAATTTCAATAAAAACCCGGGGTGGGGCCGATTCACCATGCTTAGTCTGCTAGACCCTTTAAGCAAGCATAACTCCTGAACTATTGATCCTACAGGATCGAAACTTCGACTCAAGCCGCGGTGGCTACGAATCTACTCGATTACATACCAAATACATCGTTATTGATAGGAGAAAGGCAGAAATTTTGAGTCCGGTAAAGCGAAGTTTATCCGCGTTTTGTGTTCTTTGTAGTTTTAAGTTATCGTATTGGCGTTAATTATAAATAATGCGTTAGATTACTCTTGTACGAATGATGATTGTACAAGGGGGCGCAGGGGGGAGAGCGAGAGTCTGTTATGTTTACGAGTCTCCTAAAGTGGGGATTCCCGCTCGCATCGCGAAACACGTACTGGACAACCGAATGGTTGGAATCCACATGTATTGGCCGCATGATAAGGTCGCTGATACCAACGATCTAGGCCCGTTTGTGGCTCAAGAAGGAGGGTGTGACCACCCTTCTGCGAATTGGGACCACGTGCACGGTAAGACCTGAGGGATCGAACCGGAACCGGTAGGTCTGCGAAGCCGGCGGGGAGCGGTGCGCGCCAAAATAAACATAATTGTCGCTGAGGAAGGGTGGTCGATGCCGAGGGCGCGGCGCGGCGGTGACCATCGTCGCGAGAAGGGCGATTCGAGTTTTTCTAGTTTCTCTAGTGTTTCTCGAGTAGACGAGCGGAACAGCTCAAACTCTCTTCGCGACCTCTTTACGAGACTACAAAGTATTAATTTCGTCTGTGAATAAATCTAACTCCATAACCTGCATTCTGGGTCTATCCTGTGTTAAGAAATTAACATAAGACATCGAAAAAGAAATTTGATAATTGAACGTCTTCGAAATCTGGGGAAGAAAGCGCGTTACAATCTAAATTAGGTGGAGGTACGAAAGTATGTGAATCTGACAAAAAGCCAGATTCTTGGTTCACATCCTTATGAATTATTGATCGAAGAGTAGAAAAATGGAAAGAGGATTAAAGACTGGCAGGAGAACTTGGGAAGAAAGTTCAACAGAACAAATAGACTCAAGAAGATGAAAGACCAGTGCACCGATACCGAGAATCACAAATAAGGATACTGCCCATACAGTTTACTTAGAGTGCGCTGGTAAAGACGGGATTCAATGGTCAATCAATATACTTCTGATCGTTGTAAATTATTTCGCGAGTGCTCTACGGCTTTAGTCTCACGAAGTTTTCGAACGTTTAGTAATGACATTTATGACATAAATGAGTAGGTGCAATTTTAAATTGTTAAATTCAAACAAATTTTTATTCACCTCCGTATGTTGCGGTTGGTGCGAACAATTTTTATTTTACATAAACATCAGCAGTTTAGTCATTACGCATTAACGATTAAAAAATACGAAAACTTGCGTGTAACAACATTGTCGGTTTAGCAAGCCCAGTTTCCTCGTTTCGACGATGCTTGGTCGACGTGCAACGTCCATTTAAAATACCACAACATCGAGAAGCCCGATATCATTCGGAAACCGGAACGTGTCCAGGAACACGGTACGTGTCAAAATATCAAGCGGGAGCCCGAGTTTCGTCGCGTCGGTTTTAGCGTGAAAGAAGAAAGAGGAGGTGTCCAGGAGTCGGCGCTTTGACGTCTCTCTCGCGTGGACACCTGACCGCGATAACCTGCTTCCACCGTTTAACTGGCCTTGTTTCGGCCTTGTGCGCCTTTGACGCAACTTTTATCGCGACCGTTCGCGTGTTCCGTTGCGAAACCGAGCGATAACGCGCGCCCCCGCGTGCCAACTGTATGACAAATTCGCGCGATCTGGAAATCGTTTACGGCCCGACACGGACGACAACGGAATACAGAACGACTCTGTTCTGTTCTGTTCTGTTCTGTTCTGTTCTGTACCGTGCCTTTCGGTTCTTTCGCACTCCCTTTTTAACCACCCCCGAAGGGGGTTATTGTTTCGACCGGCACGTAGACCGAGGCTTTGGCACGCCCCAGTTCCAGAACAATTCCCAGGGAATACGAAAATTGGCGAAACGATCGGACGTATCGGGATCGGTTTCTTGAATTTTGTCTTCTCCATCCTTGGTTTACGTGGCTCGCGGTACTATTCGGAAATATTAACGTGCCAGACGATAAACCGCGTTTTTGGACCGTGCTCGATGGATTTCGAGTTTCGAGACTTTGCGGTTCTACGTTTTCGGTTATAGATCGTGCAACATTTGTTGCGGCAATAGAATTCTACTTCGATTTGATGGATTTGTTTAAAATAGTAAATTAAGGAGTAACATCTATGTACAGTGAGTCACGAAAGTATTCGAACGCTCTGAAATGAAAAGTTTCACGCTTAAAAAATATAAGTCATATGTATTACGAATTATAAAATACTTTTATTTCTATAGTAACATATAAGTATCATGATTGTACATGTTAAATTTAAAGTCTCTCCGATAACAGAAACAATACTTATAAAACGTTTCTTAGTAACATCGGCCAAATGAACGCCACAAAAGTATTCGAACGATGCAACTTGTAATACAAAACATATCTTGAACGTGACAAACTGTGAACATTGGCTTTCTCAGTTGACATTATACACTCTCCGCGTTCAGTGCTGCGAGTATTAATAAGATTGTAAAAGTTATATTAATAATGTACACAATAAAATCGGAAACAAGTAAACAACTAATTTTAGAATTTTTTTGAAAAAAAGGAATCCATTTAGCGGTGTTTGGTGTACATGCTTCCAGGCATCTAACAAAATTTTTTGTGTCATATGCGTTAATAGTGTCGGCGCGGCGGTAGACGCTCTTGAGTGCAGGAACTTTTTTTTTAGAGAGGGCACGACAAATACAGTCGGAAAGGTTGATCCGGTACGAAAAACTAGTTTATCCGAATTATTATTTTTCACGTCGATAGCTAGGGATTTAGCGAAATATTTGAAATATTCTTTATTTGTACCAATCTTGTTGATCAAATTTTTTTATGAAAAATTAAACAGTTTTTTTTCGAACGCGTGCCATTTTTACAAAGTTCAATATTTTACAAATTCTCTACTAAATAAAAACGAATATTAAATCTATGCGCGTCTATTAAAAATTGAATCGATTCTATGGATTTGCTTTGCGAAAAACACGCAAAATTACACAATGCGCAAAAGGCTTTATAGGCAACATAGGTTGCGAGTTCCTTTTAACAATCGCGAGCCATTATCCACCTACAATACTAATTGACGTAATTACAGCGGGCTGCGACTAGCAATTACAGAAAGTACCCAGCAATCGAGTTAACAGTTACATTGAAATCGTCATCATTAGTGCAAAGTCAGATTACATTGCGCTCTACATTGACGTCGATCAATATTGTTGTTGTCGATTAATACTGTTGATCAGACTTGCCTTCGTCTAGTTTCCAATCGACGAAACCAGATTTCAATGTGTTCCCTTTAATTGCATTCGTCAAGGAAAGTGGCTAATTACTTTGATCGTGAAAATATTCAGGTGCTTTTATGCTATCGTACTCTTTTAGTATCGAATAGATTTAGAGGGGAAGTTGTATTCTATAAAAATTGTTTTATAGAATTGCTCCCCACTTACCGACTTAAATAGTAGTCCCTGTAAATACTCGGTACGCGTCCGACAGCGTTCACGAAGTCGTTTTTCTTGCAGTAGGAGCGACCCCCTAACAAAAACGCGTTATCAATGTTTCAGGGGCGCGCTCTACATCCGTTAGCCCCGGATGGAAGCCTGCATTCGCAGCGACGAATCTGCGATTCAGTCTGCATAATGCAATAACGTCTCGGCGAACGAACTCCAGCTCGCAGCCAGTGTACAAATGAAACGGAAACAAAGGAATCGGCCGCGAGTATTTTCCCGTCTGTAGTCGGGGTGGGTAGAAAGAGAAAAAGAGATGGAGAGCTGGAAAGACGGAGACAGAGAGGTATAGAGACGGAGAGTCATAGAAATAGAGATAGAGCAAGGTGGTGGTGGTGGTGGAATCGTCCAAGAGGTACGACAGACTCGAAACTCACCCCCGAACAAAAAAACACCACCCCCTGCGGACCGAGGGGTTGCGCCGACGCTTGTTGTAGCGCTGGAAAGCTGGCGAATTATTTAAAAAGCCTCGTTATTGTTCCCGGATTCCGCCAAACCACTGCGAAACCGCCCACGGATATAGACGTCACGGCTAGAGATTCTTCCGCGTGAGAAACACGCGCGTTTACGGATTCTTATTGTCCGGTGTGCTCGGCTTTTCTCTCTCTCTCTCTCTCTCTCTCTCTCTCTCTCGCTCTCGCTCTCTCGTTGACGCTTCTTAGGGAGCGGATCGTTGTCGCTCGAATTTTTCAGGCACCCTTTCGTCCTACTCGGTTTTTATTCCAGCATTGTTTTTATTCCCACAGAATGAGCACGTTTAATTGCAACCTTTGTCCCGTGTGGCACAATTAGCTACTGTTTCGGTATTGCTCCCCGTTCAGTGTTTGTTATTAGTAAAATGTCCCCCTCCCCCCGTGTAAAATAAAGATTCTAGAGCCGGTGGTGGTAGGTTTAGCGTTAAATTACTCCAACGAAATTGCACGAGAATTTTTCTACAGTTTCCTGCACGCTTTCTCGCAGAAATCGCAAGACGTCGTCGTCGTCGTCGTCGTCATCTGCGCCTGGATCGGTACGTGGCCGCCGTTCTCAGAATCCCGGCATTGTCCCTCCGATCCCGGCGAGTCGTCGCGTGGCATATTAATTAATCCGCTAATTATTAAACTAATTGCCGGACTTAATTGGCCGGTGAGAAGCCCGGCGAACGAAGAGGGGAAAGAACGAGGGCCCGAGGACAAAGAGAAAAAGGCGAACCCCCCCTCCGGCTGAGTGCCGGCTGGTCGATTTTGCCTCTGGCCTCCAGCCTTTCGTGCCTTAAAAGGCCTGTCAAGCATAATACTATGTAGATCCTTCTGTTTTCCGTTCAGAGGCTCGGTAATGATCCGCGGGGACAGCAAAAAGGAATCGGCTCTGACTCTCCCGACGACATCAATCCAAACCGAATCCACTCGCCGATATTTCGTATTCTTCGTTCCTCTCGTCGTTCGTCGCTCGTCGCGCGTCGCGTCGGTTGGACTCGCTACTTGCCTGTTCTTTGATCGGCGACGTTAAGGACCGAGGCTGGACCTTTATTCGTGGCCATTCTGCACAGCTTAAAACCGATTCTGCGATCGGTTTGCCTTAGCTCTCGGACCAAGAGCAATCGGCGACCCTTCATTTACGACACCTGGATATTCGACCGCTTTGAAGACTCGTCACAACTTGTCTTGGCGGCTTATCGTGTACCGCCTTTGTCTCTCGAATTGGCGAGGCGTGTAAACGGGGTACAACGTTCGTGGAATGAAAAGTACAACGACCAGCATGAAAAACGTTCCCGACCGAATTCATTTGTAAATACAGTGAAACCGCGTGTCAACGAGATGGCTTGGCCTAACCGTCGTTGACTCGACG
Organism: Lasioglossum figueresi; assembly: GCA_028455805.1. Taxonomy (NCBI): domain Eukaryota; kingdom Metazoa; phylum Arthropoda; class Insecta; order Hymenoptera; family Halictidae; genus Lasioglossum; species Lasioglossum figueresi. The sequence continues at coordinate 157,358 of CM052189.1, read as the reverse complement.
GGTCTTCTTTAACAAGATGTTACGCCAGCGTCCCGCAGTTGTCCGTTCGGTGCGCCATCAATTACGTCGTTTAAGCGGGTACAGAAGGAGGGTTCTGTTCGAGAGATACGCGAGAGGGAGAGAGATGGAGTCCCGAAGATTAGTGGGAATTGCTGGAAATTTCTTGACCGGTTGTGGGAAGCCCTGCACGGAACAGTTTACGAGATGTGGGCGGGTCGGGATGTCAAGTGGCCAGCCGGCTCGTAAGTTGCTCGTCGTCGTTCTCGTCGTCGTTCTCGTCGTCGACGACGCGGCGCGGCGCGAAGACGGCGTTTCATCAACTCGTATTTAAACAGTGCACACACGCGTGCTTAACGATGCACTCTCACATCGCGCGTACCGTTTCCTGTTTTGCGACCCGGGCAACGTCTCGGCGACGTTCTATGCGAAACGCGGTTTAAATCGGGTCTAACGAGCTCGCGCGGCCGTTTCTTAGCCGTCGCGGCTCCCTCTCGCCGCGCCGCGCCGGGCGAAGCCATCTCTCATCATTTACGACCGTCGACTAATTGAACGTGAACGTGGCATTCAACGTTTTTTCGCCCGAGAGAGATTGTTGACACGGCGCGCGCCCGCTTGCCCGCGCGCGCTCAAAACGTCGTCTCTTCTGAAACTCGAACTTCTTCGCGAAGTTCTTGCAACGGGGAATATTTTATGCCGAGAAACGACGCGGGAGCCGCGATTATTGATGGGACACGGAAAGCCCCCGGAAACGGGCTCAGCCTCCGCGAGACTGATAGAGGGTCGTCGAACCCGACAATCTGAGCCCTTGCGAGAGCTGAGCCTTTCCAGCAGGTTTTGGCGCGTGCTTGTTCTTCGTTCAAGTGGCAATGTTTTTCTAGTACTTGTTTAGAGGATTTTTCTAGTTTCTGTTTCACCACACTTTTTTTCTTTCAGGAGATTGAATATATTTTAGATTTTTCCCAATTCGAGTTCCATCGATTCTCACAGGAAAATGCTTGTAATTTCAACGATGTTCGAACAAACTAAACCGGCGATTTGACAGGAAGTGGTTTACCGTTAATAATTGTCACGATCCGTGTGCTTACGGATCGAACTGGTTTTCGGATTGGAAACAGTAAGGCCAGAACTCGTGGCCAATATTTAGTATGAACATCGAATGAATAATCCCCGAGATCATGCAATACGTGTAATAGATAATGCACGATTACGCGGGCACACGAACCGGACTCTGCCCGGCTAATATCTGTAAACGCGTGTAATTGTGTACAGAAAGATAAGGGGGTCCCGGACCGGGGCCGGGGCCGGTGCCCGGCCGGTGGCGCATTATATTTGCAAGAGCGTGCAGCCCTACCGAACGGGATCAGCGCGCTCGAATTTACTCGCGGAACGAGCTTGGATACAGGAAACTTTCTAATCCCCTCGGTCGAACCGTTCGTATCACTGCTATCAACGCGGCTGTAATTTTGTTTATGCATAAATAGAGAAAGATTATCTCGAAAACCGAGCTGGGCCACCGACTCGCCAACTCGAATTAATCGGGGGATGTTAACGCGTTTCTACGGATTTCCGGATAACCTTCTCGCATGCATCCGTATTCCCTATGCATTTGAAAAGTGCACAATCAAATTATTATTATTGTTATTACGACGATGATTAGCTAGTTACAATGGCATAATACTCGATGAAGACGAATTTCCATCATTATTTATTATCGACGTTTCTTCACGCGTACCGAGCAAAATATATTTTCTCAATGATGTACAGTGTTGTCCAAAATATCCTACATCATTTATATCAGAAACTAGTGTAATAAACGAACGTAATCATTGAGTGTTCGGTCCAGTGGAGAAGAGGATTAAGAAATATTCTTGAACGTCGAACAGTCCGCGTTTACAACCACGCACTTCCGCCCGAAGTTTAGATCTTGTTAGATCGCTGCGCTGGGTCGGCCAACGCTCGATCCTCTCATACGAGGCCGCAATTGGCTAGAATTAATGTCAACGTTAGCAGTTCACCCTTCGTCTACGACTGATATTTTACTGTTGCCGGCAGTCGCTTACGACGGTGCATAACAACTAATCGTTTGTAATCGGTAATAATCGACGGGGTCCAGTTCCAGCGAATGGTCGGCTATTAAGAAACAATTATAATTTATTAATCCGGTGGCTATTACCCTTCCATAAATGGAATTCGTTCCTCCCGGAGTTGGTCTTGTCGCGATCTATCATGTATCGCATTTCACTGTTTCAACCTGCTCCGACAAGTTCAACAGCGATAATAATAATAATAATAATAATAATAATAATATTTGTAGACACAAGGGGTTGAATCTTGAAGATTTATTTAAAATATAAAATTTAGCTTTTTATGTAAACGATTAAGTGGAAGAGGAATCTACTAGAATTGTGTTATCATCGAAAGTAGAGGACCATGTCGTGCAAATTCAGTTTTATCATCGACGATAAAATTAAATTTCGCTCCATCAGGCTCGTCGGAATTAATGGCTTGTATTTTCAAGAACGATGCTCCATTTATTTTCGAAAACAAATATTTCTTTAAAACAATGGGGCTGAGAAGTTTCTTTGCAAACATAATTTAATTGTTACTGCGTATCGTAATCAATAGATGGTGGATTTTATTCAATTGCAGCACTCGCGAAGCACGTGCACACGGAAAACGGTGGAAAAACAAACGATTCTGATGAAATTAAAATGGGTTTTACGTTACAATCGCGATAATGAAACCTATAATCGAGGAAACAAGTTCCAATTCTACAGTCGTACTTGTAAGCTGCATAAAAATTTACTTTGCAAATTAATGCGAGGTAGAATTTTCAAATTTTAATGAAACTGTGAGTAACATTCGTTTCAATCACAATGTATGTGGTATGTGCCATAAAGTGAAATTGAACGACCAGAAATAACAGGTGTAAATATTTGTCAAAAAAATTAATTGTTGAATACACTGATTTACTATATTTTGATCATTCTCATAATTAAATATTCAATCCCTCAACACTGATACAATATGTATACATATTTCTGGCTGAAAGGATACAAAATCGAAGGAGCGTCGAATGTCTCATCGATTTCTTGTTGTAGAAAGACTATTTAGACCAAGAGCAATTTTTTAATTAAATCCTCCTTGACGATGAAGCAAAAGACGATTTTTGAACTTGCGATTTTTCAGGGCTGTGGATTACAACAGGAAATTCCGACCTACAAAAACAGAGTTCTGCGTGTTTTCATCAGCATTGGAGAGCGCCGTTTGAAAAGAGGACTCCACTGTGGAATGCTCCCCCATCAGACATTATTAATCAGCTTAATTTCTTCGTATAATGAAAAATCTGGTTTTAATAGAGAATTACGTTCCCAAGACTATTGTCCGTTTGCCTACGCCGCTCTCAATTACAGGGATAATTCTCGTCGGATCATAGGATCGCATATTAGCCTCATCAGCTGCAAATGATTGCATTTAGAAGGCAAATTTCATTTATTTCGAAATAATTGGTTCCATTCCTACTGCGCGTTTACGCGGACAATATAAAAGTTCACAAGTGAAATTTATGAAAGGTTATAGAGTATGGCTATTTGAAACTAAATTATATTCATCCATACGTAAACTATAAATTAACTGAGTATTGTTTTATTAGTTGCCATTTGTCTGAATTGAAAGTGTATTTATGAATTATCTTCATCATTTCTGAACGATATAAGATGAGTTATCGTACTTTAAAAGACAGTGTGGACATATATTTTCGTTGGCGTTTTTCGCACTAGCATCGTCATCGGCCGATATTGGAAAATAGTGATTTTCAGAGCCCGATGATTCTTGTATAGTCTATAGAATCTGCGATCTACGAAAAGCGAAGTATATTTCCGAGAAAACGTTCCGTGAAGATCCTGGAAGCTGATCGGGGACCATTATGGAATGGAAGGCTGTCAGGGAGTTATTGAAAAATAATATGGCTAGAAAGAGTGATAACTTTGAAAGCTGCTTTGCGAATACTCCGGAAGCTAGATCTCCTTAGTACTTTCCTCAAATTTCCTTGAGGGACTCCGCGCTTTCAAGACTCGTGTCTCGTTATTGAAATCGTACTACGTTTAAGAGGGGGTAGAGATTTTCTTGCTTGTTACGAAAAGAACATCGTTGTCTTATATCGAAAGAAAACGGTACCACTTCGGGTTAAGACATACGATATATTGTCGCGAAACCTTCGATACAAAATATCAGCGATACCAAGGCCAGGTACATTTACAACAAAGAACGAGTTTGATTGGTTCCATTTCTGTCTGTAGCTTTCGATTCGGAGGGTTGGTGCTCTTCGAGCAAACGACTCGGATCTTGGAGCAGCACCGTAAAAATTCCGCGTGGCCCCTATTGTGTAGTATTTTTTTATTTCACGGTTTACGACGCGACGCGCGACGCGCGACGGAGCGGTAGGGAAAAGATTCACTTTATATAGCCGACAGCGGTATTCTTTCCGGATGCGATTTCCCCGTCGTCTTCGAGGCAGAAGAGGATCCCGCCGTCGCGCATCGTCGTCGTCGTCGTCGTCGCGAGTATTAAAGGCGCGATATGTAATACGTCGCCGAGGATTTTCCGGGCCCGTGTGCCCGAGAAGGGCGCAATTTACCCTTTGTGAGCCAGCGCGGCGCGGCGCGGCGGGAACGGCTTCCGCGCCGCTTAAAACTAGTTTCGAATGCAATCAGAACAGCCCCTGGCCAAGGAATTTCTCTGTTCTTCATTAGGTGACTTAGTGGCAAAACGCGCCGCTCCCGCACCCTCTTCCGAGCAAGCAGAGAGAGAGAGATTCTTTGCCCAGCTAACTTCCGGCTGGAATATTCTCACGCGATTGTCGGAATTTCATTTTACCCGCTGCGACGACCACCAACCCTCGAGAGCGACACGTTTTCTACGCAGGCAGCCTGCCAAAAAGTTCATCAACCCGCGCGACCACACCATCATTTTAATTGCAACATTTGCCGTAAGGCCGGACAGTCGAATGTTGTCGATTTCACCCTGTCTCCGTTGTCGCTTCGATGGCAAATCAATTTTAGTTTCTGGCTCCTTCCGTATTTTTAGGACTATGTTCTTATTTTCCATTGGTGTTTGTTCAAATGTACTTTTCAATCTTCACTCGGAAATCAGTAATGCCATTTTTATTTGTCTCAATTGCGTTTCGAACGAACGAACAATTCAGCAAGGAGAACAGAAACGAAAAATAATTATACGAGTACTACAGTGGTCGAAATAATGATAGGTTCACTAGCCGCGTCGCACAGCGGGGTATTTGCCCGAAAAACGGGAATAAAATATTGTAGCGTTATTTACCGGCTCAGGTTTATAAAAAGGTAGGTCGTTGGATTCGTCTAGACGCCAGCTATGAGATTATGAAATAAAAAATGTACTTTAACGTTTAAAAAATCAAAATAATTTTTATTTTTTTGTCGAAAAATAAATTCTTTTGAAATTTTAAATATATAATTTTGTACATGCTTCGATACTGTTCAACTTTTATTGAAACCATTTTGTCGTCAGATTCTCCGAACTCTTGAAAAGTAGTGATAATGATTACGACGATGCTTCGATTACGATGATGTACAAAGTTGAGATAGGTGTACAAACTCTTCACAGATTTCATTCTGTTATCATCTAAATTTGTATTGTTATTAATATTTCAACATTACCAATCATTCTGTAAGTTTTTTTTCGATTTCAAAACTTTATTGACGATTTTGGTATACCATTGAACTGAATTGAGCACTCCTTCTTGTACCATTACATTCTATAAAGCTTTGCGATCATAGTCCAACAAAAATTTCATCCGGATTTTTCCGGATTGGAGAGTTATAACTAATTTAAGTAGAAATGAGCATGGAAAGTCGCAGCGTACGCGTAGTACACCTGCACCGCGCCTTACAGAATGATTGGTAATGTTGAAATATTAATGACAATACAAATTTAGATGATGACAGAATGAAATCTGTGAAGAGTTTGTACACCTATCTCAACTCTGTACATCATCGTAATCATTATCACTACTTTTCAAGAGTTCGGATAATCCGACGACAAAATGGTTCCAATAAAAGTTGAACAGTATCGAAACATGTA
>CM052189.1:118567-151144 GCA_028455805.1 Lasioglossum figueresi | reverse complement strand
TCAGTCTTAGACTAGCCTTCATAGCGATACGTCCTTCCTAGCTAAGTTTAATAAACTAGAGTTTATAAGGTATATGCACTCGTCAATTATTTAATCACATATTTCCAATAATTGCATGCAAAATTACGGGAAATAAAAAATGGCGGCGGAGCAAACTCCGAGAAAGTTCTCGCGATAATTTCCGCGGATGTAAATTGCCAACGGGGAATTAGGAGGGGGAGGAGAGGCTATGTGTGGACGCGACTTTGAGCGAGGCAAAAGTGGTGGCACCCCTAAAAAATTAAACCCGCCGCATTCTCATCGAGGGCGCGGGCCAGCAATTTAAACAAATTTATGCCACGATACCGTGCAACCCGTTCTTTGAACATGTCCGCCTTTTGTAATTCCCTGTAATATTCAATTTACCCGGCTCGACGGCCGTGGGCTCGTTCAACGATTCAATTGCGCGTGAACTCGGCTACCACCCTCGCGCTCCATTGATTATGGCTGCATACCGTGCATGTTTATTGCACTCGACAATAAAGCACGAACGCGCGACCAACGAAACTTTTTATCCCCCTTCCGCAGAAATAACTGTCTCTTGTGTCGCCGGCGAAATTAGCCTTCTGCGAGCGAAATCAGACGTTTCGTGTAATTGAGAAATTATTTTTTAATCTGCTCCACCGGAAACGAGAACATCGTATTCATTTGCGATTCTCGAGACGAAACAACGATTGCCTCACACTTCGTTGCTTTTATCATCGTTGAAGAACATTTTTCTGAATTCTACTGCATAATTTCGATAAAATTTCACCCCAAAAACCAACCCCTTTTGTTCTTCCAAAAATATATACAATACCTCAACATTCTCTCCGTTTCGCAACAGATAAGCCTCTAACTATAATCTGTATCCAGTTCATCACCCACTAACACAATTTAAATAATTATTTAAACCCAATTTCCCAAAATATCAAATCTCTCTGACAATATAATTTGATCGCACCTTTTAGTCCGTTTCCCCTCGTTGAATCGCCCCCGTAATACTAATTGGGGGCCAGCCGGTGTAACCTCATCACCTAGTAATCCCTGTATTAGTCCTCCATCCCAAGATGCGACCAACACCTCACCTTAGTTATCTCGGACAACAATGTTCTGTGGGAAAGTTCGTAACGCAATTCCTTTTTCAAAATTCGGAGTAGTACGAGACAGTAGTGGAATTTGAAAATATACATATGCACCGTTTCACGCTATAGCGTGTCTTCTTCAGAAAAAATCATAAAACATATTCTTCGTACAAGAAGTTAGTGTAACAACGGTATTCAATGGGATTCGATTCGGCTGGTGTGTCTGACTATAACCTGCCAAATCTACTGAAAACACTAATACGTGAGAATGCGTTTTTCGAAAGACTCGCCAAACACTAATGGGAGTCGCTGTAAGCACCGAGGGCAACCAAAGCAACATATATACGCGTATTGCAAAAAAATTCTAAGTTGAATAAAACTGTAAAAAATACCAGGTAAAGTGGGGTAAGTACAGACTGGTTTTTGTAAAGTTGGACTTTAAACTGATGTATTTTCAGTCTCGTATGTAAATATTTAACGCTGTCGATATCAAACGCTTGCCGCAGTTATTACCGATGAATTAATATTACCTAGGATTCTAATTTTGCTTGAAAATTATCATTTTCATAGGATATTGTACAAAGTGTCAACTACTCTGTAATTGTCTCGAAAATGGGTGCGCCATTAAAGTTAAAAATGCATTCAAATCTTGTTTCTTGTGCAACAGGGCAAGAGCAGAATTATTAACAAGTCTGCTATAATATGCTTTTGAAAACACCTTTATCCTTGGGCGACATCTATGTCGAATAGTTCATATTAACTTATAGAATATTAATAAATACAGCCTAGAGAAATTTCGCTCATAATATAATAAAAATAACCTATTCGTGCACTTGCCTCGTTTACGCACTCGTTTTCTATATTTCTCTAAAAAAATATTAGAATGTATATATATAATTAGGATTACATTAGGAACCAGTGCGGCGATTAAAAAAGGATTTAGCACGAGATCCAGCTGAATCCCATTAGGAAGAGGAAGAGGAAGAGGAAGTGGAAGAGGAAGAGGAAGAGGTAAAAAGCCGAGGACTAAAATCGCAGAGACGAGGATCTTAATTCGAATTTAATGAAAGAACTTGATAAGGAGTGGAGGAACCGCCTCGATAATTGGTTCTCGAATGTCGAGACTGTTCCATCCGCTGTCCGCCGTCGTCGGTGATTCATCCCTTTGGCTACCCTCTGAACATGAACATAGCATTCTGGCCACGGGCTACGCATTAATTCGGGAACGATCTCGTGGAAGGAATAAGGAATATACCGATCCCTGCTATCTCTTTCCCATTGCGAGCATCGTATCAGCTTCTCGGTTGCCGGACGACCTCGGATAATTGCTCACGAGTTGACCCTCTTCGTTGAGCAACCCCATAGACCGGTGACAAGGCTCGAACCGTTCTACCAATGCACCTGCGCTTCCAGGATGCACCTGCCTGTCTCTTGGAACGGTCAAACGGTAAGCTATTGCTGTCTTGACGCAGACAGGACTGTGCTCCTGATTTATGCGATTTGCGGCTTCCGAAAGTATACCGTTCTCTACATCAACATTTAATACCTTACATTCTACAGTTTTAACACATTTTTCATTAAATCTGACCATTTATTTCGGATACGTACTGTATGCTCGATTGTATTAAAAAATGAAAATTAATGATAATGTAATGAAATATTGTAATGTAATGAGAAATAAAATTAATTTAAATCTGGTCAACATATATTCATTGTATTAACGCGAACGTATGTTCGATATACAATTAATTATATTAATGTATGCCTGTTCAATATATTTATTAAACATACTTTAAATATTGTATTTTATTATTAATATTCGTACGAGTACATCGTACATTAAATATATGTATACATTGAGCATGTTAAAAACTGTAAACTGTGATACAATGGTTAACGTTGTCTCGAACCAGTTTATATGAAGTGCGATTCTTATACATAACGTATAAGAACGATCAGTGGATACAGATTACATACTTTGAACAGGTGCATCGGTGGAATAGATCTGATACTCATCTTATTTGAATTAGGTTCCGCCGGATACTTTATTCGAAGGTAAATTGATTTCCCTATCTCTTATAACGAGAATTCTATTGTATTTTATTTGTACCTATTTTTAGATGTAGCACCATAGTAGTAGACTATGGTAAATCTAATAATGTTAAGCCTCGAAGGACTTCTCAATTTTATGAATTGAGATACTACACATATATAATATTAAAAAAAATTTACTAAACCTGGGACATTGAATAATTTCTGTACGCGTACAGTGTAAAGTATGTATTTTAGAATTTGCCTCCTTACCGAACAACTTCCCGAGGTTGATTAATTTCGATAATTCAATCAAATGGCCCGTGTAATTCGTCGGTGGATAAAAATGCGCAGCAAGCGATCCGGAATTAATTTATATTCCGCTCGCGTTCGAAGAGTCTCCCGGAGGCGAACTTAATCTCGAGGCAGTAGTGTTTTATTTAAATCAAATTAGGCTATCAGATCGGGGGGGGCAACCCCGGGAGTAGTTCCTCCTGAAACGTGGAAAGGGTTAGCGGTTACATGTACGGCGCAGCCACGCGGAGTGCACACGGCTGGCGCGGCTGCATTTCTAGAATACCCGACACCGGGAATTCGATTTCTATCGAATTATGCTAATAAACGGATAGATGGGGAAGAATCCTGCTGGTCTGCTTCGGTTGTCGGAGCAAGCAGAGGAATTCTACGTGCACGCCTGGACCAAGAAAATTCACTCGCTCGCGAATCTGCTTGCAATTAAACTGCGAAAGTATTTTTACACGCTGCGCGCGACAACACCTGCACTGCATTTCAATTATACAAGTTTTATCTCCGTTGAAAATTATATCTGCCCCCCTCCCCATCGTATGCAAAGTAATGGCCATTTTTATGCCATAACTTCGTTAAACGACATTAAACTGCAACGATGCTGTTCAAGCAACATTTCTTTGGCACTTCGTCATAGCTTTTTCTTAAAAATAAATACCGCGTTCAGAAGTATTAACGATATGTTTGCTTTAGTTTTACTACGAGGGACTTCTTAATGGATAGAGTGAATTTTTCATTTAGTCTGGGGTTGTTGGGAAATAATTTATGGAAATAGAAGTTTGCGTAACGATCCAAGAACTAATTAGAAGTTTGCAGTTTGTTGCGAAAGGTGCTTCTGTTAACGTTTAAAAGGCGACTGTCTTGGTGATTTTAAGCTGACGATCCACAGACTGGTTCAGATCTTCATATAAAATTTTCTTAACGATTAAAGAGATAATTAAAGGTAATTAAAGAGGTAATTTAAAAAAACTTTTCTTGCGTTTTTAATAAATACTATCAACGTTACGCCAAAGTTCTAAATCTCGCAATATTTCTTTAAATTTCTCATTTTTGAAGGAATGAAAAATATCGAGATTTACGATGGGACTACTAATGTCTGCTTATTGAAAAACCGATGTTCGAACGACACACGAACACGCACAACAACACACACACGCATACACACACGCACACGCCCCCGCGTTCATTACGATTTACATCGTGACGGATAATTGATTTCGGTTCGTTACCATATTTACGGTATATTTCCAGCGGACCGTTGATCGTGATTAATTGAGGCGGCCGTGGTACGTTAACAGTTAACAGTAGCGTGGTGGCTTTGACCGTATCAAAATTCCCCCGGTAATCGGTCTTGCGAGGAATCCGGTGATTTCATCGGGAACCGGGACCGCCTGTTTTCCCGCGGAGTGGACATTAACGTGGGAAATGGATTCGCTGGCCAACGACCATCGAATTAGTTCAACATTCCCTCGAAGATTAATACGCTCGGTGCACCGTGACCCGTGGATGATTGACAGCTATTGTGTAACCGGAGGCACGGAGCTCGTGCCCGTGTAATCCGAGAAAAACCGGAGACTTTTATTGGCGAACGGCCTGTGGAAATGATGGCAATCGTCGCGTTAACGGACGGTATCTCGTCCCTTGGTTCCATCAGCGATACTTTTTTCAGCGACGAAACACGGTCTTTGAGCTCTTACGCGATACATACCAATGGATACAATTACTTTATTCGTTGACATCATCGTCGAAGAACAGTTTTTCTCGCCACCCTTTAAACGACACAGTTAAAACGTTAGGTGTTCCTAACAAAATCGGGAAAAAACTTGGCAATGGTTTAATATATCCAGGAAGACGATCGAGACTGTCAGCAGCGAGGCGTCGAAAGGAGAATTCGCGACAGTTTCTAATTAGCCGTTCGTTGTTCGCGAAACAACGACGAATCACGAGAACACCGTGCGTTGACGGTGGAACGGTGCGGGGGTGTGCGATAATTCCGCTTCCTCGGGCGCAAGGAACGCAATTTTACACGGGGACAATGGTCGGCCCCGTTCATTTTTAACGTAATTGTTCTTCCCATCCTCTTTCGCCCCCGCACGACGTCCAACCACCGGTTTTAATAATTTCGTAGCTGACCTCGATGTAGTCGGCAACAAACAATAGGAGGAATCTATTATGCCGGCGGGTGACGAGGAGGAGCGCAGTTGCCCGCCAAATAACGACAACTGCCCGATACGATTATAACGTAATTACTCGCGGTTCCGAGCCGAGCCGAGCCGAGCGGACCGAAGCAGAGCAGAGCAGAGCAGAGCAGAGCAGAGCAGAGCAGAGCAGAACAGAGCAGAGCAGAGCAGAGCAGAGCAGAGCAGAGCAGAGCAGAGCAGAGCAGAGCAGAGCAGAGCAGAGCAGAGCAGAGCAGAACAGGGCGGACCGGAGCAGACCGGAGTAGAACAGAGCGAAGCAGTGCCGCTTTTCACGGACTGTTCCATTACGCTGGCACCCTCGCAGTCAACTGTCTCCGGCGGAGTCCGATTATTTACCCTTTCCAATTTGTTACGCCCGACAACCCCTCTTTCTGCCACCCCCGTACGCGAAAATTCAAATGTCTCTCTTTCCGCTGCTCTGCGTCGTCGATGAAACATTGCTACAGTACCACCGCACCCCGTGAAAAGCGCTAGATGATTATACTCTATACATATGTTACTCCTCGTCGATGTCAAATGTCAATACGCACCCTTTTTAAAATACGGACCCTTCATTAAAATCAAGTGACCTTGTAAATTGGACGAAATCGCTTTTTCTTTAACAGCTTAAGATCAGTTTTTACTACTTCTTTGAGATCACCATTTACTACATTCAATTCAATATAATTCACGACTTGAACTGCTGACTATGGAAAAATTGGAATTCGGATGTAACTTTTGGTAAAATAACGGGACAATGCCGGTGTTCTACGAGCCCTGACAGGGAGAGATAAACAAGTCCGATTGGCCCCGAAAGGAGCAAAGAAGAAAGGAGCCATCGCGGATCGGAATAGGCTCCGACCGAAAGCGTTCGACCGCGCGAAAAAACGTCGGCCCGTAACGACCAGGTGGAAAACCAGTTAGACTCTCCCGGGAAAGCGGCGGTAAGTGACACGGAAAATATTCTGATAACGCGCGCGCGTACCTTTAAAAAGCGTGCGCGCCGTCGCGTCGAGGGAAACGTTACGCGCGCAACGACCTAATATTTTCCAGCTCGTCGGAGATTACGTCTTCATTTATCGAGGGACTCTCTCTCTCTCTCTCTCTCTCTCTCTCTCTCTCTCTCTCTCTTTTCTCCCTCCCGTCGACCCTCTTGTAGAGCAGAGCTGTCACTCATAAATCACTCGGGCACACAAAAATTACCCAAATACACGAGACACACACTTCAGAGAGCATTGGCACCGTAGACTCCCCTATTACGTGGTCAAGCAATTGTTTAATCCTTCGACGAATGAGCCGGAGTTCGTTTTGGAACATCGGAGAGCGGATTTTGTGAAAACATAAGAAGAATTTCCAAATTCTTACTCAATATTATTTTCAATCTATTAAACATAAACCTACGAAACTCTATTACACGTACTAAGAACGGAATTATGAAATGTTTAACTTCGTAAAAAGGAGTCGTACAACAATAAACTAAGATTCATTGTACAGCTTGAAGCCTCTTCTTTCACAATCCATCATCCATTTTCTCCTAAGATGTTTCCGCGTGATACAGCAAGTGAAAAACTGAACATGTTACGTCTCAAAAATGCTAATCTGTATGAACATTGAAAAATGTTTTTTGTTATAATTCTTTAAGAAAGAATGATACAACAATAGACCTGCTTTAAAGCTTCAAATCTCCAGAATTGTGTAGAAAAGTTTGAAACTCCTGTATAGAATCAACATAGCATCATATTTATTTTACTGGATTTCGTTCGACTAAGTTTGCCACAAATACACAAAGATCGGCAGTTTAATCATCGCTATGTAAATTTCATTGGGAATGATGAAACAACTGAATTATTTTAAACTGCGTGGTTAGGTGAAACGAACGGAAATATTCGCTTCCGATATAAGCACGTTAGGTAAAGGATCCGTTGAACTCTGCGGTAATTTTCAAACAGGTAGAACAACTTTAAACACAGTCTGTGGAACATGGAAAATAGAGATCGTATTTCCTGTATTATACGAGGTCTGTTCAGAAAATAACCGAACTTTATTTTTTTAAACTTTATTATTAATTCCATAGATTATTGGTCCTTTTCAATTCAAAGTACTCCCCTCACCTATTCACACACTTTTCCCACCGGTGTGTCCATTTCGCGAAGCAGTCCTGGATAGCTTCGCTTGAAATCGCCTTTAAGGTCTGTGACGAATTTGCTTCGATGTCATCGATAGTCTGAAAACGGCGTTCTTTCAGCACTGATGTTAATTTCGGAATTAAGAAAAAGTCGCAAGGAGCCAGGTCTGGCGAGTAACGAGGCTGAGGGAGAACGGTAATCTGATTTTTGCCACGAAACTGACGAATTGACAAAGCTGAGTGTGCGGGCGCATTATCGTGATGCAAGAACCGTGAATTGTCTCGCCACAACTTTGGTCTGTTTCTGCGGATTATTTCACGTAACCATCATAAAACTACTTGATAGTGCACACGGTTCTCACCTTGAGGCAAGAATTTAAAATGCACAATCCGTTAAAGTCGAAAAATGGCTAACGACCACGTTTAAATCGTGAAAACGGCATCTCGGTAAGCTTGTTTCAAAAATTGAAACGTTCTGTGAAAGTTTTCCCCAGTTTCACGCAAAATTTTAACGTTGCATCGATGTTCCAGAAAATCGAACATTTAAAAAATCGTCACTACCACTTAAACACGTTACACTCGAATAACAATATCACGAAAACTAAACGAGATATCAACAATCCAAGAAGATGCGGTTACAGAGGAGGTTATGCGCAACGCGATGCTGTCAACCGCATATCACTAAATATCTCCATTCGCGCGTAATTCAAAGTGTTCGTTTATTTTCTGAACAAACCTCGTACACGTAAATTCCATAATATTAACTGCTTCCTCGGATTCGTGGCCCAAATTTGGTCCATTGCTAAGTGAATTAATTTGATTTTGACAAATATACAAATTGAAGTAAACAATGTGTCGAATATTTCTCATTGTCAGTGAAGACGAGCGCCGCCGAATTTGCAAAAACTGACGAAACACAAGAACATGAGTGGTTAACTCGGGAAGATGGATGTTTTGACAAGTGATTTGCTGACACGGGGCCTTGTCAACACCCCGGGGAAGGATAGAGAGGAAGAGGCTCCTCGGCCTCAGACGTGCGGCTTTTGTTTGGTTACTCTTACTTTTCCGCATGTCTATAAAGAAAAAAAAGGGCTGTCAGACTCAAAGAGCTGCCCTATCACAGTTAACCGGAAAAATTTCACGAACGTCGCCGCGCCGCGCATCGGTCAAGATTGTACCACGAATTCCAAACCAGAAAGCGACGCGACGCGCGACGCCTGTTCTTCGGTGAACAGAACAAAAAGTTCTCGTGGTTTTGCAATGCTTCGCGACGTCTTCCCGACAACAATAAGTATCGTTCAAGTGGCATTGTAATTCCGCACAGAAATAGTGGCCCTTTGTTATATTCTGACAGCTGCATTCTGTTTCATCGAAGTAGCATCGGTGTTCACGATTTGGTATATCTACATACATCTGTGGTTGCAAGTGTCACGTCCGGTGGTTCTGCCATGAGCAGTAATTAATAAAATCAATCATATATATATATATATATATATATATATATATATAATATAATCTCTGAATTTCTTTTTGTATTTACTCTGCTAATGATGCACGGGATCACAGTAATATCGAATATTGTAATTAATAACTAATATTGAATTATCGTATACCACATTGCGAGCGATAGAATTAAGGAAAATCTATAAGATATATTTCGCAGTGGACTATATGAAATTGCTAACTCATATGATTTATTTCAAAACTTAAACTTATCTTTAAACAAGAGCTTCATCGAACAAATTCACAGCGAAATCTATTTTATTCAAATAAATTGAAATCATTCAAAATATAATATGCGAGCGAAAAATTAAATGAAACACCTATTGAAATTTATTCAACGACGAAGAATGTAAAAGATATATCACAGGAAATGAAGAATAACAATACGTAGAAGAAAAGGGCAAAAGATCAATGAACAAAAGACTAATGATCAACTCCTAGGAGGATGCATAGAGCAATTCGATCCAACCATAGGACGATAAGTATTGAAAGAAATACTGTACACCCGGTTTAATCAGAAATGATAACCAATACGAACAAATCAATGAAGAGGTGCACACCTCATGAAGATTAAGCTAAGAACAATGGATTGATTTTTCTTTAAAAGGATGGCTCATCGTCAGGACCAGCAGTTAGTTGATTAACAGTCAATCAGCAATCAGTCATTGCCCAACTACAGTCAGTCAGTCAGTCAGTCAGTCAGTCGGTCCAAATTGTTTCAGTTTCGCACGCAGTCGCGAATAAAATCACAAAAGATCAGTTGTGTGTGTGCGGTCAAGGTAAAAAAAACCAAAATAGCGAGTTAACCCGCTGGATATAACAACGATATTCATCATCATCATCATCATCATCATCATCATCATATTAGCGAGTTTCAAAGCGATCAACACATCGGTAAATACTAACAATTATTAATAAGATCCTAACACATAATGTATCTGAAATTTGATGCTTAAAATATACATATATTGTTCAATTTATTAACTAAAATCATACTCTCGAATCATTTTGAATACCGGACTTTGACCATTACGTTCCAAAAATCCACCAACAAAGCCAATTAGTTCTAAGAAATCGTCAATTACCCGAACCGAAGCCGGTGAATGCAGGTAGGTTCAAAACTGCGTTATATCCTTTATTAAAATCTTTAAATTCATTATCTTATATCTCTTTACGTCCACCTTAGGACGTAACACAAGGAAAAACGCCGCATGCCAGAATTTAAAAAAATTTGAGTTTATACATTTATCGAGCTCTATAGTGTAGGATTTATGTATTTACAGAAACAAAGTCATGAAAATAAATTCGAACGGCTCAAAAAAATAATGCAATTTAACCGATGTCCTATGTCAAAGCATTAGCGATCAAAACCTTAAACGGCAATTTTTCGAAGTGGAATTATGTGACATGCGGCGTTCTTCCTGACAACCACAGACATATCGTCTATAGACACCAATTTTACAGCATTCATTAGTATTTTCCATTTTCAGGAAGACCGTATGTCGACAAATTTTTTATGCACCGTACGTTTCTCGGATGTTGATGGAAACCGAGTCATTTGATAGAGCAAATTCCCCCGGCAATTTTACGGCTTATAAATAACAAATAAGTTTGCATGATGCTGTATAGATGAAAAGTCGTGTTTAAGACGACCCGTGGGCTCTAAATGTTATGTCGCTTGAAATGGGAGGACATTAATGCACGATATGCGCATTAACTAAAAGGGGCATTAGTGTGATCCTAATGGCGCCATAAATGCGATGGAAAATGCACTACACCTTCTAATAAAACTATAATAAATTGTCTAACGGTATCTGCTGGATAAAACGTTCGATCGAAGAGATCAGTGTACCGCTAACGAATGTTAGAAGAGATTACACGATAACTCGAATTTCCCTGTGTGTTATTCTACAATGTATGTATCCCGTTTCCTCTAATCGAATTCGCGAATTTCTATGCCAAGTTCGCGAGCGAACATGTTCGAGGAAACTTTTTCATTTCATACCAGAAAATGTCTACAATATTTAGTGTCCCGCTACGAGAATATTTGAAGTTACTAACTCACAGAGAGATACGCAACCATATTCAGCCATGCGGCATGGCCGTTTCACGGTGCCTTGACCGCGTGAATTTTAATTATTAACAGGAATTTTTGTACGTCGGATATTATATGCCGGGCGCGAAATTCGTAACGCGAAACGCAGCCGGCAAAACCGCGGAAAAATTGCAAACCGAAACTTTCTGACCTCGAAACGACAACTTCCCGCTAGAAAATATTATTAACTAAAGCCATTTGTCGTCGCTGTGTCGCGTTGCGGGTGTAGTCGCGAAAAAAGCTAACATTTTTTCTAACGATATCAGTCAGAAAATGTGGACGAAAAAGAATCCAAAAGACATTTCTCTCTTTTATTTTTAACGAACCTTGTGGAACTTATAGCTGATATAGAATTGATGTAATTTTACAGAAGCGTGTGCGAGTCAAAGAAAATATTGAAAACGTATAGAAATTTTAGTTTTAACACGGTATAAATGTATGATACAGTTTAAAAATTATGGTACAAGAGATTACACGAAAGGAATAATCGAATCAATTCTAGGGACTGAGACTTCAATTAGTTTTAATGACTCTGCGCCGCGGTCGATCGAATAAAGAGATCGGTCAACGATTCTACTCGGCGTTGTAAATGGAAAAGAGGGAAATGAAAAAATAGTTACAATAATTGTGGTGACCGTGCGTGCGATCGTCCTGGAAACGGCGAACGGAACAATTGTGGAGGCGAGAGAGAGAGAGAGAGAGAGAGAGACCGGTCAAAGGAGCACGCCTAGTGAGAAAGAAAATCCAGAGACGCCTCTGAAAGGATATCCATTGTATCCACCGGCCCTGTTTAAAATTACCGGCCGCGTTCCGCTGCATTCTGCCACTGCAGACGCGAGAGGAGTGCGCGATTGCAACTGCAACGTTGCGCCGCGCCGATGCAAGGCCCGTGGAAACGCAATGTGGAAGGGCAATGGTCGAAACAATGAAAGAATAACTGCGACCGACGAGTAGTATAGATAGATTCCTATCGATAGATTCCCATCGTGACGATCGAGGGATGGTGACACGTTGGCGACACGCTATTAATTAATATCTAAGAAAATGTTCGAAGACAAAATGCAGCTTTATGGTAACGTGTACTTAAATAAACAAGTATAGGTTTCTATAACGTGACGAATTACAAAACAGAAATGATTTCAGCAATATTTTCAGTAACTCGATGGTTAGGATTTACAATACATTCATTATTGGCGATCCTCCACGGGGGAGGCATGCTGCACCTCGGTATACAGGGTGGGGCAGTAACTATTAGCACCTCAGATATCTTTGAAACTATAAGTTTCACAGAAATATTTGCTGAAACAAAATTGCACAGTAAGAAGGTGGCCATCCGGTGGCGATAGTAGTTTTTTTTGCAGGTGGACGTACTTCGGACATTTGAAGGTCACCTCCATTTTTTTAATGGATCGGTATGTTTTGGCTTCCGTATCACGATAGAGGATCGTAAAACGAGTTCAACGACCTATTACATAAGGTCATTCAAGGTCATAGAAAGTAAAGAAATGCGATAAGAAATCGCGTTGCGTTTTGTCGATGGGCTATACGTCAGATTCAAAACAATGAGTCTTTTCTTAATACCGTCTTATTTACCGATGAAGCAACATTCACAAATCACGGGAATGTTAATTTACACAACATGCATTTATGGGCAACGGAAAATCCACATTGGCTGCGACAGGTTGAACATCAAAGACAATGGTCTGTGAATGTATGGTGTGGTATCGTAGGTGATAAAATTATTGGTCCTTATTTTATCAATGGAAATTTGAATGGCAACATCTATGCTAATTTTATTAAGGATACATTGGGTCTTTTGCTAGAAGAGTTACCTTTACTTACACGACAAACCATGTGGTACCAACATGATGGATGTCCTGCACATTATTCATTGATTGCGCGAAGGGAACTCGATGAAAAATTTCGAAATCGTTGGATTGGACGCGGCGGTTCGATATCGTGGCCAGCTCGTTCACCAGACTCAACACCTCTAGATTTCTTTCTGTGGGGAACACTGAAAGAAAAAGTGTACAAAGAAGTACCAACTACGTCCTACGATATGCAACAGCGAATTATTGCAGCCTGTGCGTCAATAAGTTCTGACACCGTAAGACTTGCAAGTCAATCGATCGTAACAAGAATCCAACAGTGCATCGACAGTGATGGTCAACATTTCGAACACCTACTATAAACATGTTTCATTTACTACCAAAACCATAAGTATTATCGCATTTCTTTACTTTCTATGACCTTGAATGACCTTATGTAATAGGTCGTTGAACTCGTTTTAAGATCCTCTATCGTGATACGGAAGCCAAAACATACCGATCCATTAAAAAAAAATGGAGGTGACCTTCAAATGTCCGAAGTACGTCCACCTGCAAAGAAACTACTATCGCCACCGGATGGCCACCTTCTTACTGTGCAATTTTGTTTCAGCAAATATTTCTGTGAAACTTATAGTTTCAAAGATATCTGAGGTGCTAATAGTTACTGCCCCACCCTGTATAACCCATATCAGCGACGCCGGCCTAAGACAGTAACTAATGATTCGAATAAATTCTTGAAGGACTCTTACAGGTGCCGCTTCGGTAATCGACCAATTAAAAGCTCGTTAATAAAACGCAAACACTGTGGAGCGAAGAAACAGAGCTAAAAACGTTCTACTACATTCAAAGCAAACGTTTTTCGACGATGTCGTGTTTAACATCTGGGTTTTTAAGCGAAGAGACGTCCAATTTACTCGTGACTAATGCCACGTCTTTGCTTGAAAGCTTCGTCCGGTAAACAGAGACACGAAAGCTCCAATTTAACACTTTTCTCTCCAATGAACGAGTCGTTTAATATATTTACGACGAAGGAAAAATATAAAAATATACAATTGAAATTTGTTCGTTTAATTTTGAACATACATAGTAAATATCAATTAAATTTTGCATATCCACGCGTCTCGTGCCAATGTTTTCTCGTCTTCTAGACGTAAAATCTATGGTTTCAAGGAAAAACGCCGCATGTTACAATTTCAAAACGTTTGAGTTTATGTATTAATTGAGCTTAATAGTATAGGAATTACGTATTTACCAGAAAAAAAATCATGAAAACAAATTCGGAAGGCTCAACACAATAATGCAATTTAACCGATGTCAAAGCATTAGTGATCAAAACTTTAAACGGCAATATGTACCTCGAAAGTGAAAGTATGTGACATGTAGCGTTCTTCCTGATAGCCACGGAAATAATCATCAAGGTTTAGCAACATCATTTGTGATCGCATTGTTTGTTAATCCGGGCGAATTCGGTATTTATGGGGTTTTTAAAAACGCTATTTCTCAAACGATCCGTTTCCAATCACAATGGTTTTATTGGTCGGGGGATTAACGCACATTATTCCGAGCGACGAAGGTGTTAATCTCTGTTGTGAAATGTTGATCCGGCAACCGCGTATTATTAATTGAAACCCGATCGCCTTTAAATAACGCATAAAACGATAGTATTCGAGTGTTTTAAACGCGTTCAAAGTGTAACCTGCCCGCCCCCTCCACCCGTCCAGTCGTGCGAATCGCTATCGAGATCCGGCAAATCTGCCAGCAACGGTTTCGTTTCCCCCGGTGCCGGAAACCCGATACAAGAAATAAATAAACAGCGGAGCCGCGAAATCGATAGAATGTTGCGTAGATTTTGAAGAAATTAGCGAGCGTAACGGACCCGCGCGCGCTTGGATTTCGGGGAAACAAAAATCGCGGCCGCCGCGCCGCAATCGTCTGAGCAAACAGACGGTGGTGGCTCGATGCTTGAAATTCGCCTGTGTTTGCCAAATCCGCGACGGGGCTTGATTCCCAACGGAACAAAGAGCGAAACACGCCGAGCTTCGCTAACAAACAATTTTTCATTCCGTTTCTCGTTGGAAGACGCTTTGACCGTGATCGTCGAAAATAATAACGAACGATAGCGCGTGCAGTACACACGGGAACCGACTTTCGATAGCACCGGTATTTCGAAAAATCCGATTCCGAAATTTCTACAAACAAACACACAGAGTTGAAACGGTAACGCGAAATATTTATGGATGTTTTAAAATTTTCAGAATGTACAAATTCGGTGGAAAATGTGCATCATAAGTTTTCATACGGTATTTCATTAGAAATTCTTTAGAAAAATTCATTGTACACACGAAATCTGTATCAAATTGAAAAGGTAGAAGCAGCACGATACACCATGCACCGAAAACCCTCGTCCATTCGAACCGCGGGACGCATTATGCTTTTAAACAATGCTGTTCGTAAGACAATCGCATTCCCATATGGTCGGCGAAGTGGCAATTTACCTTGCCGCGCCAATTAAACGCGGCATTGTATAAAGAAACACTCGGCGCGCGTCTGTCATCCACAGAAAACTTCAAATATGGTGCTCCACCGAGGATTACCTGCGCCATTGTCTTCGAATGTTCCCGGATTAATGCTCTCGTTTCCCGGGCAAACGGCAATAACGTTAATTAGATAATAAGGCGCTCGCGTCGAGTGTCCAATTGATTTTTCATTAGGCCATAAAAAGACCTCCGGTCCCGCGTTTCGCTGCTTGCGAAGCCCGCCCCTCGCCCCACCCTTCCTCGCAACCCCTCGGCCACCCTCCTCTTTTCATTACCCGGTTCGCAACAAAAGAACTCCATTTAATGCTCAAACAGTTTACAAACGGTCCTCGAACAATTTGCTTTTCTCTCGTCTTTCGAAGGAGAGTCGCTTTGAATCCCCAGGACCCTCGAAAAAAGACGCGGAAGCCCTGCTCGAATTCCGCCCCTGCGCCAAAAAGCTGAACCGAATTCGTAAGTCTGTTAATTAGACGTCATCAGCTCCATGTTCTGCAATTTCAAGGCAGGTGTTTCTTCAGAATATTTCTAATAAATTCTGCTAAAAATGAGCCGCATTCATTTTTCTTGAAGTCAAGTCTAATGTCTACAGCCGATTGTGAAACTTTTTCAGTTCACCGTCGAGGTCACCTTAAGCGAAAAGCGACTATAAGAATTCCAGTATCCATCGAAAAATGTCCCTTTTAAGTCGGAACAAGTTAGTCTAGGGAATAATTAGGCGATTAACTTGTACCGGGACACCTGGTACATATTCAAAATTTCATAAACCGTGCAGAAGGTCGTAAATTCGATTTTTTGAGCAGCTTTTTACGATTTTGTGCCAGTGCGGCGCGCCGATTTTATCCTTCCGCTCCGGACAGCATCGACGGAAGCTCCCGTGTATAATCGAGAATTTGTAATCTATGCATTCGTACGTTACCGCATCTATTCACCCGGCCGTAATTCACAAAGGATGCCGATTCGCAACGCGCGGCGCTCGGCAATATCGACGATTGATTAATTTTGCCTCATTACGCATCGGATAAATTTCACCGAGATCCCGCGGACCCGAGACAGCTGAGCCGGACAGGGAACGCATCGCTTAACTCGGGTCTTAGCCTCGGAATCGCACATGATCGATTCAAAGTGCTCGGCTGACTGTGAACGGAGCAACGGTTCGCTATGGCCACAGTCAGGATTTGCCAGTTCAGAATCTGTTCAAGGAACTTTTTTCGAAATTTCAAACAAGCACCATTCTGGCGTCTAAAATTGTGTTTTTGGGGCAGAAATGTAACATCGAATCAGAGAAGTTTTAGAGCCTGACGAAGCTCTTAGCTGAGGTCCTAGTTCGGAAGTTGCGCTCGATTGGCATAAAGTGTTCAATTAATTATGAACTCCGAGGAAACAGGTTATTGCAATCTTACAAAATTTTGTTTTCGAGTCTAGGATCTTGTCTTAACTTTGTACGGGTTTCGAGATTGTATACGATATAATTACTTTAAAGGATCAATGTGTTATAGAATGCATAGAATATGATGGAACTGTAAAATTTGGTTTCGGAAAAATTGTCACTGTAGATCGGGGAGGTTTGTCAGCTTAGCAGGAGTATCAGGGATGACTTAGCATCGATTTCCAATGGTTTTACTTAGGAAATTAGTGTTCTTTAAGTGATATCCTGGTCACGTAGCCAAGCCCTGGTCTTGGTCTCGAAGCTGAGCCCTTTTCTGGTCCGGTGTAAGACCAGTTTAAGTCTCGCCTCATCAATAGCGCTGGTCCTCTGGGGATTAATGGTACGAATTTGCTATATCTTCTTCGCCAACTGTGCTTTGTTCCAATAGCCCGGAAGCTACAGTCGCAAGCCGAGTCTATGATCTGCTTAGAGTCGCTATCCTCGACTCCGGTGGCTTTTCGAATTTCTCCATTTCTCCACATCCTATTTCTTCCATCCAAGAACACATTCGTTCTTTGTTTGAAAAAACGAAAGCTGTGTTTCCACTGAAGAGTCGACAAACTATGTTAAGCTAGCCAGAAATCTGTTTTCAATTTCGAATAATAATCTGTATAGGGAGGAAATTGTTTTATACTTTGACTGTTGTTACATCGTAGCGTAGCCTCTAACGCCTTTCAATTCCGCGGTTTCGATGGCCCGCAAGAAAAATCTTCCCGACTGGCCGCAACGGTCTAATACATGCGAGAGATTAGCCGCGTCGCTTCGAGGGCAGTTAGCCCTTATCTCACGTTTCGCGTGGGCGTAACGGCCGAGTCCTTTGTGTACACACGGATTACCAGGTACACCCGATGTTCCCTTATCTTCCTTTAATTCCAGCACCGTCGTGGGAAGGGATGAGACCGAGTCAAGGGGTGTGGAAGGAGGAGGGGGTGAGGCGGGGGGGGGGGGATATATTCACGAGCGCCCGAGGACGATTTTCGCGTGGCCCGTAATTTTTAATTATGTTTCCTTTCGCGGTCTTTTGTTCCACTTATCCTCCTCCCGCCCCGCCACGACGGCATCGGCAAGATAATGAAGTCCCATTGGCGCGGGCCGAATACACAATTAAAGCTCGAGAACGTTAGTTCTGAAAGCACCAGGGGACTATGTTGCGCCCTCTCAAACTCTGCCAACAGAGAAATCGCTAGAAACGAATAGACACAGAGGCAGACAAAGCAAGATAGAAGGCTAGAGCGATGGACAGAGAAGGAAAGAGTGAAACGGAGAAAGCGAGATAGACGGATAGCGACAGGGAGAAGAGGGGCAGACGAAACCCGTCGCGATTGTCTGTCCGCGACCCCATGTAGCATTCACCAGCGTCGCTTACACCCTTGTCAGAATTTCCTCTTGTTTGTTCGCCGTTGTTTTGTGCCTCGTTTTTTCGCCGCTTGTCGTTCTCCTTTATCCAGCTCGCGGAACGATGCTGCTCTGTCGTCCGACCGAAATAAAAAATACAAAAATCCAGAGACCAGCCAAGGGAAAAAAATGGCACGGTGCGGCACGACGGATTTCTTCGCATAACCGAACCGCCCCGCACGATCCGTGCGTGCGTCTTGTCCGGGGGGGGGGCGATTATGGTCGATTCTAAACACGCGCGGAAACCGCACCGGGGACCGACACAATGCTGTCTTTCACATGGCTGCCTTTTTTCGGGGCTGTCGCTTTTCCTGGAGCATCGGTTTCCGGTGTTTTCACGTTCGAACGGGTTCTCGCGGTATCGGCGCCACTCTTCGCCGATTTTTTTTCTCTCCTTTCGAAAGCTCGGTTTACTCTTTTTTCGGCTCTCCCCGTTTCCGAAAGGTCGTTCTATTCCTTTTAGCCTTTCCCGTTTTGTTTTCTGTCAACTGGCGGCGCAGGTTTTGTGTGGTCGACGTGCGACGCCCGCACCGCGCCGACGCGATTCTTGCGCGATTCGTGATCTTTCAGGGATTTGCTATGCTCCGTCGGAGAATAAATTGTTGGGAGTTGCGGATTGTAAATAGGCAAGGTTGATACGTTGTTGCATATTTTATTCAGAAATTTGTAATATTTATTTTACCGAGGTGGTTGCATGCGAAAAATGAAGCTTGTTCGTTTGAATGTTGAATTTCATTGTTATTCCTCCGGGATGCTGGGCCAGTTTTGCAACCGCATAATTGATGAAGCTTGGAATTGTTCGTTGTTTTATTTAACAATTTTTTATGGTTTCCGCCGTTAGAGGAATTGTTTATGAAGTTTACGTTTTTCAATATCTCACAGTGTTAATATGATATAATGTTGTTCGTCAGCTTCGAGCGTAGAACTATAAAAGCATAACAATTTTCAAGATCAATTTTTTAATTTGGTGAATGAGCAAACGAACGCGTGACTATTTTTATTCGTTTTTAGAAATGTCTAAGAATTTTTCGATCGCTGGGGAGAATATGGAACTTTCCCATCAGAAACTTTCCATTACAGATATGCAAATTCGGGTTTTTCGAGCGTAAAGTTCCGCAGACCAACGTCAACGGAAGACTTACTGTCTTCATTCAGGGTTTAATTAAACTCGAAGAAGCTCGGAAACTTCACTGAATTCTGTTACGCATTGCTTTTTTTTTTTATTTTAGCGCGGACGCGAACGGTTCGCGTGTTTTATAAACGCGTGGATCGTGGCGACACAACGCAATAGTGGAGAAAAACAGAGTAGATTGCACGTAGAGACTGCCAGAGTTCGCGAGAGATTCAAGAATCTAGCGCCGAGGCAGAAGTATTCATTGTCGGCGACTCGAAAATTCGATAAGGATTATAGTATGTTACTTAGGTGGTCGCTAATTTATATTCCGAGCGCAGCGTCTTCTTCCTCGTTATTCTCGGCGGCGATACAGCGGAAATTAGTATTATAAATTATGGGTTTATTATTCGATAATATTCGTCACGCTGCGCCACATCGTTATTCGTTGCGAAGAAGCAATAATGTTAACGGGCTGGCCTTTAAACAATTATCTAATACTATTTTCTACTCGTCTCACAATCAGATTAAACTGTTCAAAGAAGGATCATCGGTCGTACAGACGTTTTGCCATCGCGTCAATTTGTCATCGAGAGACAAGTTCGCTCATCGAAAACAAGGGCAGTACAGAGATTTAAAAACGCACTGGTTGATCATGTTTTCTAATCGCATAGATCAAGGACTGGATTGAAACTTGGCTCGATCAGTGAATGTTAGGTAGCATCGGTGATATTATTAATTTACTGCGAGATTACAAACTTGAATCGGCCGTTACCGTTCCGTTGTACCGAAACTTAATCACGTGGAACTCGTTACTGTACAATACATTAATTAGTCGAAGATATTGATCAGTTTAGTCCCGAACGCGTTCAATAAACATTAACTACGCGCGCGGCGCCGGTTAAACCGCTCTCGATGGAACCTGTCCCGAAAATATCTATCCCGTATGCTTTCGATCTATGCTATTCGCTCCACTTCGAATTCCTCGAGCACATCGATCACGTCGCGACACGTCAGATTTTGATTTTGCAACGGTACTACGAGCCAAGAATAGGGAAACGGAAGGTCCCAGGGTCTTACGGGCGCTAACGAGCTTAATCTTCTCGTTTGCTGGGTCGACGGTCCTTTATGGAAGAACCATGGCTAGAAGAGACATCTTTGACATTCAATAACCAGCGCAAACGACGCGATGCCTTATTAATGTATTTTTCAGCGAAAAAGCTGCGCCCGAGCTCGCATTCGGTATTATCTTTAACGTTTAAACGTTCGCGTTCTCTGCTCGCGTCAGTAACTAATAATTAGAGAGTGTGCAGGTGGATCGGTCAGCTCCGACCGATTACAGCAAAATTCCAATCCGTCCACGTTTCAAGCTATAGGTTTAAGGTACGGCAGCTCGCGTAAACCAGCTACGGGGTTCGCGCGCACCACTTTTGCCAAGTAAGTAATCCATATAATGAATTTGAAAAATGTTGGTTAGCGCGATAACAGGATATGTCTCCGAGATATCCGGTTTCAAAATTTCAGTACAATTGTGAGTCAGTTTGTTTCGCAGAACGATTCGCGGTATAATGATTAGCGTGGCGTTAGAGGATTAAATCATCCGCCGTTCTATCATAGATACCGTGGTATTTGGAATGCCACGAATGTTCGCTCTATTAGCCGTATTCAAGCGAAGCCGCATAGTCAATTTGGTGTCACGAGGATCACAGATGACTTCCTTTCGTGTCAGCTGCGTATTTGCCCCATAGAAATTAAGTGCGGTAAATAAATCACCGTGCGTTTTATGCACCGAGTGCTGCTAATTACAAGAATCCTTTACAACAGAGCGCTCGGTATAATTAGAAACATTCGTACGCGAATACACGTGTCGCATCGCGCGTCGGTGAACAAAAAATAAATAAACGCGGAGCGGCACTTTGCTCCGGTTAAACATTTTTAGTGTGCAACGAACGCGAATCAAACTATCTTTGTGCCCGGAAGCAAGGTTCTTTTGTTCCTCGGGCGAAGGTAATTAGAAGAAAAACGCTCGTCGACGGTCTCGCGGACACACAATTTGTGCCAGTGTCCTTTTTAAACAATTACGACGGTTCCCGAATGCTAATGTATGTCCGCCGCTTCAAAGGATATAATTAATTCGTCGGAAAACTGAATATCCCGAATCATTAGCGGAACCGCGGATGTTTATGTACATTTACATTTTCATGGACTCGTTTTTGAGAACAGTAATTAAACAGTAATTAAACAGTAATTAAACAGTAATTGAACAGAAATTTAACTTTATGTTGTCCTGTCAGTGCGTTGGGTTAATTAAAGCCGCACTTTGTTTTTCTTCGAAACGCTGCCAATATGTTTCGCACGCTCTCGTTGGCTTTGGAATCCCTGCACGGGGACCCCGAAATCTTTAGATAGAGTCCAAGTTGATAAATATCAGAGTCTACGCGTTAGTTTCTTTTAGAAATCTGCTAGAATCCTCGAAATCTAAAATCAAGCAAAATTATCCCGCAAAACAAAGGGTGAACACTCCGCCGAGCGCTTTACCATATTATTCGTTCAATATTTAGTTCCAGAAAAAGCTGGATTTCGCCTTCGATTTCGCCGGTCACCCCAAGGTCATCCGGTAACAAGCTGAATCTTTCCGTCCCGCCGCCCCTCGATATAAAACCATGGAAGACGAATGGCCAATCTTCCGGCCAAACACCGAAGTTCCTCACAAAACCGGAGGACCGGGGGAGAAGTAAACGAACGTATATTCCTTCCAGGAGAAAGAAGAAGGAGACACGGAAGGCAAACAGCAATCAAGCGTTCCGTTGCACCGCGCGCTCCCTTCGGGAATTGTTTCGATGAGATTCTTTGCAGTACCGTTAATTAGCAACGTACACGGCTCGCCTGCGAACATAGAAAGAGAGATGGGGAGGGAGAGAGAGAGAGAGAGAGAGAGAGAGAGAGAGAGAGAGAGAGGAACAGTTGAAGAGAAGAAAAAAAGGAAGAGTCCGGTAACGCGTGCGTTCACGCTCGGTTACGTTGACTCCCTTGGAAGAATTTGTTGGAGGAACGTCAAGGAAAGGAGACGAGCGAAACGCTTGACGAGCAAGCTGACGCCGTCCAAAGCTTGGAAGAGCGTGGTGGGGGACTCCCGTTAATGGGACGCCAAACTCGAACGCGATATCCAAATAATTGCTCGCTGTTATCTCCTGTCGGCCGCGTAATTCCCCGTCTGCTGAAAATCTCTATTATTCTTATCGGCCTGGCGAGTTTCGCGCGCGAAACTTTAACCTGGGCCCCCCACCCGACACTTACCCCCGCCCTCTTCTGCCACCCGCCAACCGGTTGTCGTCAACTTCGCGACTGTTCCCGAAGACTAACTGAACTCTCCCCGGATTCCCCAACTATTTTGCGTTCCCTTTTGGAACGACAAGTATCGCCTTAAATACGTTTCCGATGTTGCGAACGCTGGGGCGCGGATGGCGAGAGACGCGGGCTCGCTAACCTGGATCGCTGGCTTTACATCTGGAAACTTCGAACGAGCTCGCCTGTTCGACCATGTTTTTCCAGGACCGGTTGCAGCGGAAAGTTGACGTACGACTTCCTAATAGAATTTTCGACGGGAACGCTCCGGGGGCCGGGGCACCTATTTTCAAGCCGCCCCCGACGCCATGCGAAATAACGGTAATATTTCCACGACGCGAGCAGCGCGTTCCCTTCGCCGCGCCGCATGAATGGTAAAGTCGAAAAAATCGGAAAGAGTTGTTTGAGATCTGCTACGTTCAATCTTTGCGGTCTGGGACACGAATGCGCGTTATCGGTGGACTGCAGATTTCATTCATTTACGATAAAAATAATTTTTGAATTGTCGGACGCTCATCGCAGTTATTAAGATCCGGAGCGTCGCGCCGCGCCGTTATTTTTGCAAACTAACTGCTCATCTGGGACGCCTTCCTCTCGAGACGGGAACAGCATGGCGGTGAAAAAAAATTGCGTGCGAAATAAAACCGAGTGGAAACAAGCGGTGTCGCGCGGGACGCGTGAAAAACCTCGGCCGCGAAGTGACAAATTTCGCGAGACTTTCGGTGTCGGCGCTACGCGATCGAGGTCGAACGCGCCATTGCGCGGAATAACAGCGCCACCGAAATACATAGATTTCGTCGAACTATACTATACTATGCTACGCATGCAGGGATCCGGTGGATTTCTCCCGCGGAGCATACGTAAAACGACCGTCGATTATTACGGGCGCGTAACCCGTCGTGCCTACGCGTGTAATTTACAGACGGCACCGGACAGATTTAATCATTAATTTACCAACGCGAACGTGCACGTTGCGGATCGGGGGCTCGCCGACCGGAACCGGTCCGCCATTTTACGGACACGAAAGTACACCCGGGTCCGCTCGGCAAATATCGCGCAGAATTTCGGCGGAGCACCGAGCCCCGGTGTGTTGATTTAATGGCGCACACCGGCCACCCCCTTTGCGTTCCCTTGATTTCGTTAACATTTTTGCCCGAGGACGTCGAGCAGAGCTTCTGCTCGACGGTCGGTCTGCTCTGTTATGTACGTAAGTGTGTCCCTGGATTCGCACACTGCGAATCCCCCGGGACGCTTCGGGGACGCTACGCTGGCCCGTTCGCGTATTATTCTTTGCTGTTGGCCGACCGAGGTTTTAACACCTGGGTTCACGTAATTGCTGCGTTTCGCGTCAACGGATGAAAAGATCGCATTTTTTACCTTTTTTCGTGTGATTGCTACTACAATCATAGCGCAACATACATTTTTTGCGAAACAGTAAAAACATTCAATGTTTGTTGAACTCCAAAACAGAATTAAGAAAATAAATGAATGTCTGTGCAGCTCCTGTATCTCGCAATTGATACAAACAATTTTTAATTTGCATAAAAATCCACGGTATAGTAATTACAAAATTATTAAGCGGAAATTTTGAGAAACAATTCATTGAAATCACATATCACAGATACGTATGCACCATATTCTGAATAATATATTCAGGTATCGCCCAATGCAAATTTAGCTTACAAAGTGAAATTCCACGCAAAACATCTCAAACCCTGAACCAACTCCAAATTCCGTACCGGTAGGAAATATCTCTCGCTCTCGCTCTCTCTCTCTCTCTCTCTCTCTCTCTCTCTCTCTCTCTCTCTCTCTCTCTCTCTCTCTCTCTCTTAAGACGCGTGCTAAATGTTAATTACCCGTTTACATTTCGGTCTAGAAATTTCGTTAGCGTTCTGCTACCGTTTCCAAAATTCTCTGCCTTGAAACTAGTAACAAATTAAAGATCATCTCTCGAACCGTACGTAACTAAGCCTCCATAAATATTAGAATCGGAACATTTGAATATTTTGAACTATTGGTATCATGTAATTTTGACTAGCAAGCAAGTATCGTTAAAGCACAGGTACAATCTTTTGGACAGTGAACTCCGTGCGCGTGTATCTCGGAATCTCGCAACACCCTACCTCGTGTGCTAAACTTGCTGCATTCCAACAACAATTACAACCAATTAACTTTAAAGTGAAAGACCCACGAAAATACTATTCGAGAGCCGGGTGGGATTTCGTGCACGTACATCCGAAAATTCTCGGAGCACGCTGTTAATTGGCCAGTTTCGGCGGGAAAGCGAGCAGCTCCGCTCCGAGTTTCTCGCGTCCGTGTATTCGTTATCAATGCCGTGGCGTTATGACCGGGCCTGTAATATCCCAGCTATTTTAAAGCGCAGTCTGGCGGCGGGCATTCTGTCGCAGATACGAACTTTATTTCCAGCGTGATTTAAAGCGCGAAATTCGCGTGTCAGCCGCCGTTCAACTTTTCAACGGAACCGGGGACGCGGTGCTACGCGACGCGACGGTATCGCTAGCAACCGGTCGCTTTTCCGCACTTTTCCCGCGGGACGGAAAACCAAGAGGGAGAAAGAGCTCCGTGGACCGTTGGGACGAACCGTACGAAAGTAATTCGATGTTACGTCACGTTGCGCCCGTAATGGTTACAACGCCGCGCGTACGCCCGCCTCCATTCATTACGCGTATTTGCGGACGTGGCTTCGCGTCGTTCTCCCCCGTTAAAGGGTTATGAAAATAAATGAATATCAATGCACGGTTAAGAGCGCGGAACCGCGTTATACAGCCCGGACCCGGCGATGGTTTCCCATGTTCTATGTACCACCGAGGGAAACCAGAGCCAACCCGATGACACCGAGTTCCGCTCCATTCCGTACGGTCCGTACAGATTATCGGTCTTCGAGGATGAAAACGGATGCTGGCTGCGTAATGGACAGACACGATGCCAGAAGTTTCTCGTGGCTTGTACCGTCCCGAGACCATCAGTCTGCTCTTTAACCATAGGATAATTAACGCTGAACCCACTCGGATCTTCGAAGCACGGTGTTGGCAGGCACTTATCCTCCTCATTTTTATGCTAACTGACTTAGTTTCTATTTCTTACGATTCAATTAGAAAAAATGTTTATTTTGCAACAAAGGTCTACCGCGAACCGGATAAACATTGCGACAACCTGTTAAATTAATTACACCGGTCGAAACCACGTCGGAAAGCAGCCGCGCATCGAAATTATTTATTTTGCTACGCATTTGGGAAAGAAAACAGAGAATGTTGCTTTTTCGTAAACAAGAATTAATTAATTAGGTCCCGATTTGCTTGGGTGCAACGAATTCCGAGGTTCGCACGCACGGCTTCCATCACGCCCGTCCTTCTATAATACCAATTCCACTTAAATTTCAGACTTAATTATTCCCTTCCGCGCTGCGTTAAGACATTCCACCGCGTACTCGACATTTCTATTTGAAACGACAAGATTCCCTGGAATGAAAAGTCGAAACCGTTTCAGCGCGTTGTTAGGCGCGCAGGAATTTGTTCCATCGACCGGCAATAAACAAATAACGTTTCCGTTTGTACTTGACACAAAGAAAGGCAAAACTATTTGCAAAACGGAAATGAATTCCTCGTCGTTTCATCAGGCACCGGCACGCGTGTACTCGCGAACGAGTTGTGCCCGAATAAACGGATGTTTTCAACAGAAGTCAATACATACAAATCAAATTAAACCGTGCAGAAACGCGTGGATTATTGTTTTTCTATAAAGAGCCGCCTGTTAAAGCAATGAAATTACTCGAAGAATGTCCGAGCGAATCCGAGCGTGCCGATATCCCTTTTCCAAACAGAACGCCCCCCCGCTCCCTATCGCAAAAGCGGACAAAGGGAATTACCCCGCAGCAGGCATCGCAGAACGCAAGATCAATTCTCCCCTGAAACGCGAGCCCGTGTCGCTCCAATAAACCTATCCAATAAATCGCCATCGGACTCCATTATTAATAACACAGGAATGTATCCGCGCTCGCAAAGGGTCGGAAACTTCGATTACAAAGGCGACGAGGCGTCACCCGGGCCCAGGTCAATCTCATTAATCGCGGCCAGTCGATCGTGACGTCGCGTCGCGTCGCCTCGCCTCGCCTCGCCTCGCATCGAACAGAAAATCCCCACGAACTCGAGCAGTTATCGAGCGACCAATCACACCTCCGGTCGACCCCTCCCGCCGTTGTTCTACCGTTTAGCTTCTTACTGTCTCTATTAGGATTTATTCGCACTTTTGTTCTCTTATTCAAATTGACACGGTACGGCTCCATTTTATACGGTAGAAATTAAATGAACTAAGACATAACCAAAAGTGCAAGTTATTATTTAACTTGTCATTTCCGTAAGCTTGGCAAAGTACCTTGGCATAGATTTAAAGGAGACTTGCCGCTGATAATATTTGCTATTAATATTAAACAATATTTTCCGGGAATTTGTGCAATACCATAAGAAACACACGACATATTTGAGACGTGTTTGCACAAAACTGCCATCAGCATCTCGCGGTATGCACCTCGCGGATCTTGAGGATCCATCGAGGCCAAAGCGCCCGGCATCGTCGATCGTTGCATCGGGGCTACATCCATCGTCGCATGCGGAATACAGGATGCAGCAAGTTATTCCGGATTCATACGCTTGTACGCGGGCAGCCTGTCTGATCGATTGTCCGCGGGAAAACGGTGCTGTTTGGACGCGGTTGTCGTCTGTAAGTCCAGCTGGCGGACGTTCGCGATCGACAGGCGAAAGTGGTCCTCCAGAGATTGGACCGGTCCGAGCGGTCCGAAGCGGTCCGCAGCGGTCCGTCGCGATCCACGGTCGACCCGACGCATTCTCCTCTCCCTTTCTCTCTCTCCCTCTCTCTCTCTCTCTCTCTCTCGTTTTCCCATTGTTTCTGCGGACGACGTGAAGCACGTGGCCGAATAATAAATTCGAGTCCCTCTTATGCGGCTCTCGCGAGTCCCGTACAGGTCCCGCGGGACAATAACGATCAGCATCGAGCTCATATCGAGGGAACTCTTCTGCCCCCCCCCCTCCAGCGCATCTCTCTCTCTCTCTCTCTCTCTCTTCCTCCCCCCGTCTCCTGCTACCCACCACGTCAGCGTCCATTATCTTTTACATTGTCAATTACCAGGCGATCCTCGTGCACGCATTGCTACGCACCGTTCTCGACAAAACCGATCTTCCCTTTCGCATCTATTTTTCGATTCGACGCGTTTCCGCCTCTCGTCGAGCTCTGTACGGGGAGGGGAGATAGGGGTGGGAGAATCATCCTTCTCACCCCGTAACCCTCCCTGTTTCCCCAACCCCATACAGAGTCCGTCGCAGCCATGGAATATGTCTCTCACGTTTCAGGTCGTTCGGAACGATGACGCTGCTTATAGGGTTTTATTGCGCCTTCGGTGACACTGCGCGCGATTTATTCGCGATCGAGGGTGTAATGTCTCTCGTGCACCTCACCCCCTGAAGAGGAGAGGAATCGAGCACGGGTTACCGAGAGAGGGGGGGAGGGGTGGTTCTTCCGTGTCTTAATAGTCGTTTAATATACTTCGACGGGCTATTGATCCGGCGGGATGTCTTTTCGGCTCGAGTATTGGCAGACACGCTCCTATTCGGCATTCGATTCGCGAGCTGAAATTGGGAATCGGAGCAGATCCGTTTTAATGGCGCGTAATGTTTCTGCGACGAACGGGAACGTATTGTTGGCCACGTCGGGCAAATGTCCCAACTGGTGAGAAAGTTTCGTCTCGGTTGGCTTGATACGGTTGTTCACGGGAGTTTGTATTTTTTTTGTTTTATAACCCTTTTTTACTGAGATAACGAGAAGAGTTTGAATTTGGTGTGCGAAGGTGGTAGTGAGATGATAAATATTGCATGTGAATTATGGCAAAATTGTTATCCCCATTTTATTTATCTTACTCGATTGTTTTCGAAAGCGTTCATAACATTGACAAGCTGGCCTGGTTTAAAGGTTAAAAGAAATCCCTCGGTGTACGAGTATTTTAAGAATTATTTGTTCTGGGCGATGTATGATTTTCTGCACGAAGGTTTCCGGGGTCTACAAGCACGGTCTCACCGGGGTCCACGTGCAAGGATTCCAGAGTTTACAACAGCAGCGTCCGGATAGTTTAAGAAATATTTTATTATTTGCTCGAGCGAAACTGTACGATAAGTCGGTTAATAACGAAAGTACATAATATAAACGTATACAAAAACGTGAATATCTAAAATTTTACTAAAACCGGATTAATATACGAGTAACTATTAAATTATAATACATCGCTGACACTGGTCGCTAAACGACCAGTAATACTAATGCAACTTGTTTTGCATAATAATATAATCCCCAAGTATAAACCATATAATTATTTCTGTCGATAAACATGACGGTATTTAAGTTAAGCTTTCCGAGTAAACTTCGCCCGTTTTTAAATACTACAGCCCGTTAAAATACGAAACTGTGACGTTTTTAATAGAAAATTATGGACGATACACAATTCGTTGAATTAAAATGTAAAACGGAAATGGATGAAGTACAACCAGCGGATCTTTTGTGCAACGTCGATAAAGAGTCGCATTCGTGGAAGCTGTATTGTATTTAACCCCATGCGATGCCAAAATATAACCCGATATACATATATGTACCATGAAATTATTACCGAACCGGTTTTAAAATCGAAAACAAATATTTAACTTTTGGTAATGAAATTAAAACTGGCATTATCCAGCGGCAACAAAAGTCGTGGGTGGAGAATGTATGTATATTTTCGAGTGTTTTCGCGGGCTGTGGAAGAGTTTCTCGTGGAAGAGTTTCTCGTGGTAGAACAAGTGGCCTTCAGAAGCCGGTTTCATTGTCAGCTGGCTAATAATAGCGAAACTAACAACGACGACCAGCAGACAGCTAAAAAAGGAAAGCGTTTATAAATTAGCCGTTGGTATGGGAAGTAAAAATAGAAACGGTTTCTCGTGCTCGCGTTTAGGAGGGGTTGGAAAGCATCGCGGAGGAAATGACAAATGGAAAGTATCCATTCTACGCGGGCATTGTCAATATGTATTGAGTCATCGACGGTCCGCGTGGTTGGCTGCACACGAATGATAATCGGATCTCCTATTTCCCGGTTTCTCTCCCATTGTTTTGGCTCCGGCGTGTTTCCATGGACAGCCACACGCAACAAAAATTGCCGAGCCGCAACGCATTGTGTCTGAATACCCTTTTCTATCCCGAAGGATCGATTTCGCGTTAACGAAACACATCCTCGCGAAAGAAGACAGCGGCGACCAACCAAAACTATCGGGAAAACAACACCTGCCACGGTGCACAGTGAACGATCGTTCTTTCGCGAAGAATTCGAATTTGAAAAATTTTCATTTATTCTTTCGCGAGAAAATCCGAATTTTAAATGGTCTGACTTTTTTTGACAACCTGTAGCAACAACGTGTGTCCTAGCCGAGTTTTAATCATTTTTCGAGCACGGCAACGTTCCAAAGTAAGTAGCAGCCACTAGAAAATCGAGTTCCGATTTAAACGCCGGTAAATTATAAATTAGAAGCGGCACTCGACGATAATCGTACCCGGGCCCGAGCGGTTCATCTCGATCACGTCCACGCCAAATTCCAGGCGTGCCGATTATTCGACAATCGGCCGGCATTTCAAGCCGATTGCCGGACACAACAAGCCCGATAAATTGGTGTCAAACGAACTGGAGATCTCCGACGAGGGTTCCATTGAAATTAGACAGCAGCGGCATAGTTTCATTGAACGGTTAAACGATCCGCCTGCATTATTTTCGGTGTTTAAACATTCTCCGGGACACGAGTACGGAACACCCGAACTGGTACGCGACAGAGAATATTTATATTTCGTTCGCCAATGACAACGAAACAACGAATTTCATGTGCTGAAACCAAACGTGCTCGTTGTTAATTCACTGAAACAAACATTTTGGTCAAATATTAACTTCCTTGAGCTTTCGCTGCTAAATTAGCAGTACATACTGATATTTTTTCTATTCCGTCGGATTTTCTTTACCAGTGCCCGCGCTAGCGAAGAAAGAGCCTAGTCGACTAAAATGTTCAAAACTGCCCTTAAAGATTTCAGCCCTCTTACGAGCACAGTTTGCAACAAAAAAAGTCTGAAAAAATTCCGTAAAATGCGCCTTAGGATCCAAAGTATGTCAGATTTTTTTTAGAATTTTAGAACGCATCAGAGAGAAAGAGAGAGAGAGAGAGAGAGAGAGAGAGAGACCGGAAAATGCAAGGAAAAGCGTAAAATCTAATTTATCCTGTAACTACCCTCGCGGAAAAGCTAGAGGGCTGAAATTTTGCTCGGAGGGGATTTTCTTGGTCAGCTTTCGAATGGTTCGATAACACTGTCCAACAGCCAAAAATTATTTCGATTCCCACTATGCGATTCTTATAGAGTTTTTCGCGCTGATTCCGAATCTGACCTTAATTTTTCTCCTATACGTACAGTTTTTGAGAAAATTGAGTTTAAAAAAAAGACACATTTTTCAACTTTGAACCATTATTGCGATGTTATTATAAACGATATTGAATTGTTATTTACGACAAAAGATTCTGTAGACTTTTCCGAATACAGTGATATCCAATAATAATACATTATGATCGTTTAAACATGTTTAAACAACGATTAAAGACAGAGAGACACCATTTTTGCACCCATTTTTGAGGATATTTTTCCACGCGATAGAGCAGACTTTCATCTTGAGAAACCACCGTTTCAAATTTCCAACATCGACGTTTTTTTCGATCCAGAAAGCAAAATATCTTCGCCCGACATGAGTTGCCGCCAGTGGTGCTCTTCCACTAGCGCGGTCGTTCGACGGGATACGGCGCGGGACGGCGTAACGGCGATGCAGTCGCTTTAAGCGCCCAATTATGTCTGCTTATTTAAATGTTATATTTATTATTTATTACTATATTCCCACTCTATGAATACATTTATTCTTTATTTATTATTTTATAGTAAAAATAGGAATTTATAAGATAGAAAACATACCTAAAACTTCTTTCTTCTTGACCGACGTTTACGAGATGTTTCCGCTTCTGTTATTAAACTCCAACAATAGTCTGCAAGCATGGATGTACTATCTTTTCCCAAGTATCTTGTTTCGATAACCAAAATGTCTCGATGGAACCTTTCACCGTGTTCATCGCTTACATCACCAAGGTGGAAAAATAAATTATGCCAAGTACAATTGGCATGCATGCGTAGATTTAAAAGTGATTGCAAGAAATCTGTTTCATCTGCTATTCTTCTAATTACAATCATAATGTATTAATATTGGATATCACTGGATTCGGGAAAGTCTACAGAATCTTTTGTCGTAAAGAACAATTCAATATCTTTTATAATAACATCGCAATAATGGTTCAAAGTTGAAAAATGTGTCTTTTTTTAAACTCAATTTTCTCAAAAACTGTGCGTATAGGAGAAAAATTAAGGTCAGATTCGGTATCAGCGCGAAAAACTCTATAAGAATCGCATAGTGGGAATCGAAATAACCAAAAAAAAAGTTGAAATTTGTTGGACAGTGTAATT
>CM052189.1:0-118467 GCA_028455805.1 Lasioglossum figueresi | reverse complement strand
AAAAACTCTATAAGAATCGCATAGTGGGAATCGAAATAACCAAAAAAAGTTGAAATTTGTTGGACAGTGTAATCATTGAAAAACCTCTAAGGGCAGTTTTGACTATCTTGATCGGCTAGGCCCTTCCTTGGCTAGCGCGGGAACTAGTAATCAATTCCTTTCTTTCCGCCGCGCCGGAAAAAAATTCATGAGGTGAGCTCGTACGTTTATGCAAATATTGATTTTCAGCGGATTAATGTGTAGGAGCCGGTTCGAAATTTGTTTACCGACGGTGTTATCGGGTCGTAAAGAAAATAGATAGCTCGTTCAATTTTTCAGAGCGTG
The DNA here is from genome assembly GCA_028455805.1 of Lasioglossum figueresi. Lineage (NCBI taxonomy): Eukaryota > Metazoa > Arthropoda > Insecta > Hymenoptera > Halictidae > Lasioglossum > Lasioglossum figueresi. The sequence continues at coordinate 118,143 of CM052189.1, read as the reverse complement.
GGTCATATTTGAACACGCTGTAGGAGTTACAAACGCGTAAAATCCCGAGAATCCATATCGAGCTCTTCGAAACCGCGGTCTACCGAATTATTATTCGGAATCCTCTGCGCGGTTATTTTCGCTATTACGACGCACAGCAGGATTTTTCAGCGATACGGGAAGAGTCGAATTTCGAGCTGGTCGATTCTGCAGTAGCTTACGTCGCAACGAGGACTTCAATTTGTTTTTTGATTTTTTTTCGGAGCGTCGATTGGCCACGGTGATTTTGATGAATCGGTGGCAAGTTCCGTTATAAACTTCTTCGCGCGGCGCGTGATGCATCAGCACGTGCTACTGTCGTATCGCTTGACAGATCGCAAATTATTTTTGCGATGCCCTGCGAGCTGTATCGCGCCGGCTTCAGCGCAATTTCTCACGCGGCTGATGAAACGCCCTCGCCCTGAAACCTTCGGAATAATTGATGGGGATTCGCGGAACGGTGTTTGTGCTCGCAGAGCATCGTTTTCGTGTCCCGTCGATGTTTGGTCTGCTGGCAATTATTATCTGCTGACCAAACGAATGTACAGTAATGCCTCGATACATGCGAAAAATATGTCTACGATATTCCTAAGAAATTTGGCGCCTCTGCTGCAAGGTGCATCATTCTAGAATCTCAATCGTTAAACGTTTTTCACGCGAACAAATCGTTTGCCTGTGTGAAATACGCGTAACATCTACATATTTTTGTCGTCTGAATATTCTAAGAGAAAAGAAATACTGGAGATTGTATTATAATAATATACGAGTAATAGCAACGAGAGAAGAAGTAATACAGTAATACTAAGAAGAAGGGGAGAATAATGAGGGTAAATAGAAATACAGAAAAAGCAAATATAAGTAAAATGAACATGGAGCAGAAGTGGATTGGAATTAGAAGAAAAACGATTAGTAAGTAAATGAAGAAAGTAACGTGGAACGCGAAATAAAAGCAGGGTTTAAGGGTGGGGCTTAGTGATTAATGGACGCTGTTATTAAACTTGACTCGTATCGCACAAGTACTACGATAAACGACCACACCGGAACAATAGTCTTTTAACAGTCTGATAAAATTAGTTTCATTTTCGAAAGAGGAAATAAAGATCTAGATATATCGTATAGTCGTATAATATAAAACAAAACTAGGCCACTAAAATATACATACTCGTATTTCACTGAAATTTGAACGAGCTTGTAATCGTCGAAATATTATATTTCAGACATCGCGCGTTTCTATTTATCAGCGCTAAACAAAAAAATGAATAATTCAGTGAAGCTGCTAAGTTCATTTCGATGCTCGCACCAGTCCTGAAAGAGAGATTCGTTCTCAAAAAGATTTTCCGGCATAATTACAACATTATCCGATACCGTGTTTAAAGGAATTCCTCTTGGGGTAAAATATTTTTAATAAATTCGTAAAAACCTCTTGAATTCGTAGTTTCTTCTCGAAAAAGAATGTTCCGAAACAATTGCGTCGCAGTTGGTATCCAGTTTCATCTTTATTGCATAATTGGCAAAACACCGAATAAAAATATTCTTGCTATTTTGACAAATATCAATATAGCGCATTCGAATGGTAGCTAGACTTTCTTTTCCAATGGAATCTTTCCAACAGACTTTCTCGACCGTTCGTTCTGTCGGTATACCGTGGCTGTGGCGGACCATCTCAAAATCGTGTTTGCATCCTGTGGAAGATGGCGGTTCTTCCGGCAAGGGAACTCGGCGCGCAAACCGATTAAATTTAAAGTTGTAAATGTTTATCTGGATTAAAGGCGAATACCGGGGCCGCGCACGCTAACTAATCCCTCAAACCAAAAGCCGAGGAATTTGCCTGAATACATATATATGTATATGGGCGAAGTTGACCGGGTAACTTCATTATCTGTTTAGAAAGTTCGCTTATTTTTGGTAAATAAGCGGTGTTATACGCCGCGGTATCTCGCGTTAGCGCCGGCAACGAAATCCCCGGCGAAAACTCGCCGAGTGCTTGTAATTTATTCGCTTTCGCGGCCGAGAGCATACTTTCTCGTCACGACACAGGCCGAAATGTATCGCGAACAGAACTCGAATCCTAGCAATCCTTCATCGAGCCAGGCGCCCGAATTTTTCCGACAAAATTCCACCGAAAAAGCCTGAACAACGAAACGCTCTTCGCTGCTCGTTTCGTTGTTGTTTCCGTAAGTCGAAAATTTCGCTAATAAAAGTTGCTTTTACGAAGAACATCGTTTGGCGTGACTGACTAGTTTTCATCTTGGTAAACTTGTCGACGACCCTTGGCGTCTCAACCATCATCATTCTGATCGAATTGTTCAGTTTCGATACATTCATGGACAAGATTCGTTCATCGACACGATTCATCGACACGATTTTATTCATTCAATTTATTCGTTTCGCCGTTCGACTCTCCGCAAGCTTGATATACGAAGCAAAATTAATATAATAGTTTAAAAAACTATTTTGTACCTTCCCCTATACAATATTATTAACCAGGACGTTCGTTAGTTCAGTTTTGTTTCACAGAAATCAATTTTGACAAACCGGTTGGTTTAATTTTATTTTTCGCATATCGAATTCCTATCGAAACTTTCCAAATTGGAACCGAGCAACGTTTCCGCGTGTTCTCGTGAACGAGTCCTCGAAAAATTCAGACTGCTGATATATTTGTACGAATTAATTAACAATTCTATCGCGGCCAACCGCGAAGAAAGTTGAAAATCGCGGGTTTCGAACTTTCCACATTATTTCGCATCAAAACCCGAGACCACTCTTTTCCTCGGTACGTTCGATTTTTCATAAATTCCGCGCGACCTATTCGAAATTAACGAGCCGATCCGAAATATTTAAAGTTCTAACACGCGAATTTTGCTTCAGTTTATGTCGATACAGTAAGTATGCGCTGGTGCAATTTATATCAGCTCGGAGACGACGCGACGTTCTTTCGATGCTAAAAAAGTATTATGCTCTTCTTTCGTCTGAGCTTTTTTCTTCAACCCCGCAAAACTGACGCAATTTATGGGAAAGGAAGAAAGAAAGTGCAATGACTGTGAAGGATATTTAACTCTCTTTCTACGGAAGTTCCAAGGGACAGCAATATCCGAGATTAAACGACAAGTATTTTATTGTTACGAGACGGCATTGTTGCTTGCAGCTAAATACCTCTGGTAGGAGAACGCGAATATGTCGCGTAGTGCACGGAAATGAAAAAATGGCGACACATCGCGCGTCGCGTCGTCGCGGGTCGTAACGATGTACAATTTAAACGTAGCTTCAGCTTCCGAAATATTCCGCGCGTGTTGCCTACCGTGCGAAACTCTATCGATATACGGAGGAAAAGAATGAAATAAAAATACTGTGTAGCTTGTAGAGAGGTGCGTACACACGCATAATGGATGGTTCCACCGGAAGTGCAAAATGTGAATTGCTGTGCAAAAGAGTTGAGTAGTGTTAATCAATAATTTTTTTGAATCTTACCAAAAATACGGAGGAAATGGAATTGAACGTTTATCTAGAATTTGAAAATGCTCTTGATACTTTGAAAGTATCATTGCAATACAGAGGTTCCAGTGATTAATGAATTATTCCTGCATTTTTGAGCGACTGAACACTGTCGAAATTTGCATATGTAATATACAACGTTGCGGTCGAAAAACAAAAAAATAAATTGATATCCGTCCCGTGTGACGCGCGCGATTCTCTTTTTTTCGGTTTCGTGTGATTCACTGTCGAAGTTGGATCAGCGTGCTGCAAATCTAACGGTGTTTCCGGCTTATCCGTGCGAACTGTATACCATCCTCTCTCTTTCTCTCTCCCTCTCTACTCTTTTCCTTTTTTTTTTTGCATCGATCTCGATATGAAATCCCTTTCCAGAGAAATTCGTTGGGAAGTACGGTCGAAGTCGCTCACGAGAAAAATTCGAGACAATGATTAATGAGTGCTTAAAGCACGGGCATTTATCTCTTTTGCGATGCTCGGGGTCTTTCGGATGATTTGCATCGTACTTTAAATTGAAGTTTTTGTCGTGCCCGCGCGGAATGGAGAAAAATCGGTCCCGACCCTGATCCCCCGATCCGATGAATATTAATGATACTACGAAGAAGTTTTATCATCCGATTGAATGCGGATGGCTGCTAACGACTCTTACATCGGATACACTGAGATTTAATAAAGATAATCTTCTGAAATGAAACGTATATATCGCGGGGACGATCGGAAAAATGGCCTCGACGAGCAAATAATACTTTCTATAGTCTACGAATTTGTACGCTTCGCGCGGGTCGAATTTTCACGGTACAAATTTTTAACGAACGTGACAAACGATGCAATATTTCGGAAGTTCCGGCACAGAGTTTCTCAATTATGAGATTTAACGATCGAAGATGATTTACTTGCGGGCTGAAGGCCGCTCTGTTTCCACCGCGTCCGAATCCGCCGCGCCGTGCCGGACAGCTAGCTCGTCTTCGCAACATTGTTGACAGGCATCCCGTTGATCAATTCGCCGACGGACATCCGCACGCAATTAGACGCGCGTATCATGAACCGCACGCGTGCGTGCCGTGGCGCAACAATAATTTCGTTGTCGGTACATGCAACGGCATTATGCGAGTCTCATTGTTAATTATCGGCGGCTCGGACGCTCTACATTTTGAGCTCGTTACAGTGGCTGCGGGAATCGAAAGAGACATATTCTATACGCTTATCGAATCGCAAACCTGCAAACCGTGACTATCGGTAACAGATTCTATGCTCTATTCATTCGCTACTAAACCTAACTTTCAAATTCCATGGTCTGTCATTCGTGTAGAATGTTTTAAAATCATATTTAATCGTATCGATGTTTATACAGTTTCGTATAATTATATTATATAACTATATGTATCATATAATATAAAAGTATCGAATACGCTTATATTCAAGCTCATAGAATCTCTAAAAATGCAAATTTATGAATAGCTAGCGATGGACGAGTGATTTCAAAATTTCAAATCATTCTATACTCTGACGCGCGAGAACTGTGTTAGTAATCCACTTATTAATTTAATAATCATAGGTGATCAACTTATTCGCCAATAACGGATAATCGACTTAGCGATGGGCAACGAGTTGAATCGCGAAGGGAGAATGGAATAGACTATGGAGGGGCTCCTAATTTCTCAGATTTTCTGATGCGTTTGTTTAAGCCTTAATTACTGGCTAACTGGATTAATTAGTTCAACGAAAATTTCGCTAGTGCGTTTAGAAAGCATTATCGAAGGTAAAATATTTGACTATTTTGAATCCACTATTAGAAAAACAATTTTTCCAGCTTTTCCATCTCTTTTAATGAACATATTTCAAACTAAAATCCTCCTGTAGGTCCGAAGATTCTACAGAACGAACCGATTTATGGAATTCGTTCCTTAAACTTTAAAATGCACGAGAGCGATATCGGGCAGACATGTCAAGAGGGCAGTCATCGATTTGTACCATTTATTGGCCACAAGAACGATGTATACCGTAGCAGAGTTAAATACGAAACAATATCTGGAAATCTCACTGCATGCTCGCGCGCTCAAAGTCCCTAGATCGATCCGGTTTCTCGTCACGAGAGGCAGCCAGAGCAGTGCAGCGCATCCAAATAATTATCATAAAAGTTCCATTTACCCTACTAAGCACCGTTCGTTCTCAGCCCCTCTATCCTTCTTCCACCTTCTTCCATCTTCTTCCACCTTCTTCGTCTTCCTCTTCCTCTTCCTCGTAGCCCACGAGGAAAGTAAACGCCTTTGATCTTCGAACGTTTTACGAAGACGTTCTAGGCGGAGCGGAGGAGAAATAACATTTCGAGATTACAACCAAATGAAATTGTCGGACCGTTTGCGTAGAACCGAGTGCGTTTTAATCGTCGGGGTCTTCGATGAAATCGCGATCATGGAATCGCGGGATCACGGGACCACGGGATCACGATCGATGAAACCGCGAAGACGCCATTTAATTGCCAACAACGGCACCCCGAAATCCTAATCGTTAGGTTTAAATTGTATCGCGACAATTGTCGCTCGATCCGGGTACAGATAACGAGGGAGAGTCGAAAATGTAATTCTGTAGCGAAGTCATTCATTTTCAAAGGACCTCGAGGGTCACTGTTTCAGCTCCTAAAAACATTACGACTATAGAATAGAAATCAGCTCTCGCATCCGGACGTGGGTATACTTATTCTATTTCTTCTAATCAATGTACGAGGACCTGGAGAATTTTCAAAGTTGACTTTCGTGAATAATTACACATTTTATTTTTTATAGAATATTGAAAATGAATTTAATTATCGAATAAGATAACCCCCTGACAGTTTATAATTATTTTCAGTTGCTGTAAATCAGTTGATGCACGAATAGGATCCGTAGTACATATATGTATTCGTCCGCGCTCGAATGACAATTATCCGAGCTTTACCGATTGAATTAGCTTAGAGATTACAAAGAACAATAACCGCTATTTTACGATGGTTTCATTGTCCAGGGTTCGGTGACATTAACAATTCCAGGATTAATTCTATAGTTTAACTAAATAATGTTAGCGGTGTATGCAGATTTGATCTCTATGTACAGTCTACAGTCTACAGTCTCGGAAGAAGCGATAAAATCATTTTAAATTTTAATCTGTACAAATTAAAAATGCTTTTATGCTTTCCGCGTTAGGGGTTCGATCGGGTGTTGCAGTATATCCCCAAACAAGTCTGTCTTTATTTAAGCAAATTTAGCAAATCGACAGAAGCAAGCACCGACAAGGCCAAGGATTCACGATCTGGTAGGTAGATAGTTATCATGCTGTAACGCACAGGAGTAACGTACAGTAAATAACGCAACAAAATCACGCAAAGCTCTCGACAACGTCCCCGAACCAGCCCGAAGGAGGATCGCAGCAAAGAAGAATCGCCGGGAGCCGGTCTCCACGACTCTTTCGAATTAATAGCCCGCGCGGAATTGAATTTTCTACCGGCGGCGTATTATCCAGGGAGCAATCCAAACAGTCGACGAGATCCGGAAGGTACGGAGAAACCGCCCCGGCATACGCGTATACTACATATACGTACCGGGGAGCCATTCGTCTTATTGCCCGACCCCGTGCCTCTTTACTCCGCCATGTTTACGTAGGAAAATGATGCTGCTGTTGCTGTTGCTGTTGTTGTTGCTGTTACTGCTCCGGATTCTGCCTCCTTTCCGAATGGCTGCAGATGGCTCGCAGTCCCTACAGGCGGATTACCCGAGTCCTTAACCCTTGGACCGCCGAGGATTTTCGGGGACTCGTAGACAACTATGTCTGTCTCGGTCCATTCTCGTCCTTATTCGTCAATTTGTCCGCGCATCAGGAGCTACTATGTAGCACGAATGAACTTCGTCTGTCTCTCCATGTTGATGTCTGATCGAGGCTCTATAGGTTTCCTGCTAGGATTCATCAATCGTCCGTATTTTCGACCTCTTTAGGAATCAGCTTTTTAGATGGTTACGTATTAGATTTGCGATTAGATAATCTTTTAGTAAAATGTTGATTTCCCCGAAAAATCAGAAGGTACTAAACGAATGTGCGGAGAATACAGGATCGTTAACTGACACGGTTGGCAGCCAACAGCCATAATCGCGGCCGCAGCAGCGATCGCTGATAAAAATTGCAGTCAGCACTCGGATCGCAGAGCCACACCCCCGATTTCGATCTCGGCTCGAAAGCAACGGAAAGTAATTTCCACCGCAAAGAGTTAACCCCCTTTCTAACGAATCCAATATCCGCGGGCCATTCCATCAAAATGGCGCTCATGGAGCTAGAATTCTTAAGTCTTTCAAAGCAGGTATCCAGAACGAGGACAACCAGGACGGCGAGGATGAGGACGAGGGAACGGGAGGCGGAGGAACCGGAGGATAGAGCCAGGAACCAATCAAAGGGGATGCACGTAGCCGAGGTAATCTTCGCGTCGTCAAACTCTAATCTGCGGGGGAAAGTTTCTCCCCTTAGTGACCGTTTCCGGTTTTTCTGGCTAACCGTCGCGTCGCGTCGCTTCGGCGGGCCTGTTGGTGTTTGTTCGTGTCAACAAAACCTCGAAGATGAGTTACAAACATATCTTCGATACGTAACGCCCGTCGTCGTCGCTACAGACGCCTTAATCACCGGAACTACCTCGAAATCTGATTAGCGACGAGCAATTTGCGCCGGACGCTTCCTATAGATCGCGGGAAGACGAGATCGAGTGATCTGTGGCCACGATACTCTCCTCTCTGCCACCGTGAAACTCTATATCTATGTAATCCACGGATCCATGCGAATTATGCAATCTAATAGTATTTCATTTGAATTTTAATATGTTCTGTTGAAAAACCATTGCGCCATTAAACTGTTTTAGAAACCGTTCTCACGAACTTACGAATAGACTGCAGACCTTTATGCAAAAGATTTTTCATTTTTTGATTAGGTGTAAATGTACAAACAAACACGCTGTTGTATTATTTTCAGCTGTTTAATATTATTAAAAAAAAGAATGGGATTGATACAGACTATTCTTATTGTCCATAAAAATCCGCAATCTGTTCGTGACAGTTTTCCAATAAGGTCATTATTTCTGCAGTGATCCGCAACCAAATTCTTGCAACTGGAACACATTTATACTTGTAATCAATGGAACATGCTTACGTTACAACCTAATAGTACAAATAATGTAAGGATCGACGTCGGTAGAACCCATATCGTGGGTTAATGTTGTGTTTGCGAATTCCCGTTGTAGGATTAAATCCACCCCGATAGCTCTAGTGCCAAGAGGAACGTCCCTATCCTTCGCTATGCTCCCCCAGGTGCCTCATCATCTTCCAGTCATACCAGCGTCGGCTGACTTATGTTCACTGTCCATTTCTCTAGTAGGAATACTACGCGCCCCCTTCTTCATCCCCCCGACGAGCTAATCCATTAGCTTTTAACTCTATTATTAAAATCGACTGTTTCGATGCAAATAGGTAAATTTGTGAAAGTAGGTCTAATCATTTGATCACCCACTGTATTACAAAACTAATTTACATTTTTCCAATTTGTTCTTGTAGAAGACCAGATAATGTCCACCCCATGGCAGAATTATACCTTCTTATATTCGCTCTCTTCCCACATCCTTTTCGACATAAGGTCAACTTCGTGAGCATCGTTCGTCAAAATAACACGGTCCAACAAATTTCAACTTTTTTTTTACGTTTCGATTCTCACTATGCGATTCTTATAGAGATTTTCGCGCTGATTCCGAACCTGTCCTTAATTTTTTTCTTCTAGACGCACTGTTACGTTCTCGAAGTTGTTGATTCGCGTATGCTTCGGATCTGTGCCCGCCAAATTAATCTTGGGCAAGTAGTTCAAATGATAGGTACCGTATAAAAACGCAAAAGACAATAATCGATTCGCACGACAATGGAACACGTTAAAAGAAGCGTTTCGTCCTGGGCCTGCTAGTGGACTCGTCGGTAAGGCTGATCTAGCAGGTCCTGCCTTAGACGCTACCGCACGCGAGGGGTTTTCGATTAATAATGACGCGGAATTTAGCGCGGTTGTCCCGATCGCTGGACAATGAACTATCGCAACGTAACGTCTCGACACTTATCCCGTTTTGAATGACAAGACAACGGCCGGTGCGTTGCACTTGTCTAACCGAGGATTAAAGATGTTGCTTGTCCGAAAGCCAAAATATAACTGTCGGAACTCGATTTCCTATCCGAACTCGACGAGGAAAAAGATATACCGATTGGTTCCTGCCGAACGTTGCATTTACCAATCAGCATGCTTCGACTGTTTATCCTTCTCGCTGTTCTGAAGGAGCGTTGGGGAGAAGGCGCGACGGTTCCCGGTAATTCGACTCCGTACTTATCGGTTGCGGTGGTCCCTCGGACGGACTAAATTTATGACACCTTGTATTTTCAAGGGTGTAGAAAAACGAAACATTAGGCCAGATGCCTCGACTGGTCGTCGAATGACCCTAGTTTGTTTAATCCTCTACGACGGTCTTTAGGCACGAACGGACCATAAATATTAACCGAAAGAAATCCACGTGTATGGTTCCTACGCGACGGAACACGCACAGTTTTTGAGAAATTCGAGTTTGAGGAAAAGACATATTTTTCAAATTTAAACAAATATTGTGATGTTATTATAAAAGATATTGAATTGTTCTTTACGGCAAAAGATTCTGTAGACTTTCCCGAATCCAGTGATATCCAATATTAATACATTATGATTGTAATTAGAAGAAAAGCAGATGAAGAAAAGCAGATTTCTTCAGCGTCCTCGTCAAGGGTTAATGGCACATCGGAAGGGCACCATGGCAGGATTAGCCCCTCGGCTAGGACCCATCAAGGGCCAGGGCTGTTTCCGTCGCGCGTTGCGTCGCGTCGCGTCGCGTCATCGGTAGAAAGTAGAAACGTTTCGACGTTCCGATTCGGACCGCTCGCGCTCGGCCTGCATTTTAATCGCGTCCGACAAAAACCTGCCGCCTCCCATCGGAAGAGTTATCTGTCGGCTTGGTCATCGGGCGGATAAAAAATTTCAAGGGAAGGGGGCCGAAGGATTACGTGGAGGGAATTAATTCGCGCCCTGATATCGGTGACCTTTATCGAAAACGGCCGAACCGTTTCGTAATGAGCGGGATTTTCGATGAAGACGGGACCTGGACCGGTCATTAACGAGGAGAAAGTCTGGGATTACAGTCGGGGAACGGCTCTCGGCCGGCAGGAAACGCATTTTCCGAGCGCGAAACGCCACTCGACCGTCTTATTGGGCGCCGGAATCGAAGGGATTTCAACCCGTGTGCGAAATTTCGAACGTGCTTCGACGGCAGGATTAAAATCCGACGCGTCCCTCTATCGCCGATATCGCCAAATTATCATTCTTGCAGACAGAAACATTTTCTATCGAACTACATCGCGATCTGAAGCATGCCAGTAGAAACAGTTCACCCCTGTAGTTGTAGTTTGTAGTCCTTGTACGTAACACACTTGGTACCCACATGTGTCTATTTTACAGTTTTGAATAGTCTATCAATCATTTTTTAAGGATCTCATAACGATTAAACAGTGCAGAATATATTATACTTTATTTTCTTGAACACATAATTATTGAAACTTGTGTATTAAAAAAGTAGAAATAAAAGAATGAGCGCAAGAAAGAAACGTTTTTTTAAATTCGTTCAAGTCCCTGTCCATAAACCAACGAAGTTTGCATGAATTTGTGAAATCCAATCGTTACCGATATTTTTGCCAATTCGCCGTGACGTTTAGCGATAAAAATCAGCAGGGATGTTTGTAAAGGGGTATTTCGAAGTTAGAGAAACGTTTGGCACGATCAAAGACAGCTTGAATTCGCATCGTAGCGGCTCTGAAAAGACAAAAAGCCAAGCCGTGGTACGCGCGCCCTTCGAGGGAAATTTCGCAGTAATTCTTGGCGGCCTCGAAAACCAACCAGTTCCAGGCTTTTTCTGTAAGGCGTGGGCGTTCGCGGAATGATTTACGGCTGGTGCAAAATCTGTAACGAAAGAATGACGGAGGAAGGGTCGCAGCCGAGACACCGCTCCCGTTTTTCCGCAGGATGTTTTGTCCGGGGCGACGCGCGACCTGCTACGCGCCCCGCTACGCGACACCGCGAAATTTTCAAAAGCGCTTCTTCCACATTTTTTTCCCCACTGCTGTGTGTCGTCTGAAACAGTTACTACACTGACAAATGAAATGAATGTTCGAGCTTTCTGGAATAAAAACGAGCTTGGCGATTCCTCGGGTGGTGAAAAATAGGCAAAACTTGCTAATGTTGTACCATTTATTAAGAAATTTGAATAAATTGCTCACTGGCAGCGATTTATGACTTATACTTGAAAATTTCTACCAAATTGAACCGTGTAGCACGTTGCCCTTGAAATGACCTTTGCACCGAGACATTTATAACACTTCCCTCGGTCCTCGTGTTTCATTAATTACTCGGCTATAGCTTCTCACAAAACGAAACTACTGTGACTCGATAAAATCAGACAGTTCTAGAAGATTCTAGCATAATAATTTTTGTGATAATTGTAACGGCACTGAAAATGTTGCTTTTGATCCTGGTCTGCCTGAAGGTACCTCTCAATTACGAATTCGTGGAACCCAGAACGGGTAGAAGGTGGCGCCGCGTGAATGGCGGCGGAAAGTTGAAAAGCTTTCCGGATTTGTTCCAATTAAAATATTTTTTGCCGGTCCCTTTCACGAGGCCGGCCCTTTTAATATCAAAACTCGACTCCTGGAAAGATCATTTTCTGTTCTTTCTGTGCGCGTTGGAGCTTGGCTTTCATAATTTTCATCGACACGGGAGCCGAGTACGCGGCGGAATTGTATCGACATACATTGTCGGCTAACTTTAATGTACTTTGCCACTGATAACAGGCTTTAGAAATCAGTTACTGGCCGCCCGCCGCCGCGCCGGTACATTCTCCTGCTTACACCGAAACTTTCCCGACCACGTTACCCAGTTTCCACCGGACTCGGTGACGTTTAAAGTCGCACCTGGCCTATACAAGCATAAGAAAACCGGCCGTCAAAAAACTTTGACCGTTCCCTCTCCCTCTCCCTCTCCCTCACCCACCAACACCTGCTTTTGAAATTCGACACGCGTTTTTTTCTGCAGGGTTTCGTGTCGCATTCAAAGAACTGTTCACCGAAAATGAGCCGTCTGCTTAGCGAAACTAGAGATAGTTTCCACCAATAGAGTCGGTAAAAATCACTTTAGCCACGCACGCTCGTGGAACGATCGCCTATCGCAACGCTGAGTCCCAGCGGAGAGAGGGAAACCACGTGACACCGACACGCCCACTAGACAGGGGTCCGCAAGCGATCCGATTAGCAAAGCTGCTGGATAATGAGCCAAGTTTTGTTTGAACAATGCGCCAGGAGCAAGGACGTTGGGTTACAGTCTTATCTCGCTGTTTGCTAAATATTTTTCATACCTATTTGTTCTAATTTGATCTCTTCTCTGTTTAAGGAACGATATCGTGTTCTATATTTTCTAGTTTTTGAAATGTAAGCGTGAACATACAAGCTCCCGTTTACAAGATGACAATTTTATTTGTGAATTTTCTGCACTTGTTCTGAAGTTATAACGATTTGCACCTTATACAGGGTGCGGCACCTAAAACAGGTCACCTGAATAAATCGCTTGCTTTTGAAGATAGAAAGAAAAGGATCAGACCAAACTTACTTGATATCGAGGGGCTCGTAATCCGATGTCATTAATTTTTTTATAGGTGGAGACGTCAAGGAGATACGAAGGTCAACTCTGTTTTTTTTAATGGAACGGTATGGTTTTTTATTTACATTCTAATAGTGTATTTCAAGACGAATACAATGACCTATTACGAAGGTCATTCAAGGTCACGCAAGGTCAACTGCAATAGAAAATAAAATGTCTCAAAGCACTCTTCAAATACTTTTGTGTCTTCTCTGGTTGTTGGCATACTGCTCTTCCAAGTATTGGTAAGGGTCGCAGAACATAAATAAACATACCATCGCATTGTATGCTTACCTGTATCCAGAAATGTTATTAGCAGTTTGACTACCGACCAGAGTACGGCTTCGAAATATTCAATCCGAGTGTACAATTTTCAAGAATGCGTTACACGATAGCAGAGAAAGTGGAAATGGTTATCGTTTATGGCGAATGTCATAGAATTATGAGGAAAGCGGTACGCGTGTACGGTGAAAGATTTACCGATCGTAATAGTCCTTCGCTTTCTGTCTTTGCAAACATTATAAGAAAGTTTCAAGAAACTGGAAATGTGGATAAGAAAAAACGCACTCGAGCCAAAAAAGCAACTGACGATGGAAACACGATAAACATTGTAGCAATAAGTGTAATACAAAATCCACATGTTGGTACGAGGCAACTTGAACGCGAGAGTGGCATCGGTCGACGAAGTATTTTGCGAATACTTAAAGTTAACAAATTTCACCCATTCCACATTTCACTGCATCAACAATTAAGTGAAAATGATTTTCAAAAACGTTTACAGTTTTGCGAATGGGGCCTACGGAAACTGTGCAAGACGATCAAATGTTCTCGAATAATATTTTGTTTACGGATGAGGCCGCATTTACAAACCACGGACAAGTTAACTGTCGCAACATGCGTTACTGGTCGGTAGATAATCCACGATGGCTACGAGAAGTGGACAAGCAGAGACCTTGGTCTGTCAACGTCTGGTGCGGCCTTCTTCGTAATAAAATAATTGGTCCATATTTCATTGATGGCACGCTAAATAGTCATAAATACGAGAGAATCTTAAAAGACGTTTTGACGAAATGTTACAGAATTACCGAACAGGACATTTGAAGGTCGTTGGATTGGTCGATCAGGAAGTAATAAATGGCCAGCACGTTCCCCAGACCTGACACCGCTAGATTTTTATTTGTGGGGAAAATTGAAGGAACAAGCGTACCGCGAAAAACCAACAACTACAGTTGATATGCAAGAACGTATAAAAAGAGCTTGCTCTGTAATAGATACAACTGAAATTTGTCAGGCAGTATCATCGGTATTGCAACGTTTTAGATTATGTCTCGGTGTTCGAGGTCGACATTTTGAACACTTCAAGTAGCAGCGAATACGTACATAACATGTTACATGTAAATCGTCGTAGCGTTCGAAGAGCGCTTTGAGACATTTTATTTTCTATTGCGGTTGACCTTGCGTGACCTTGAATGACCTTCGTAACAGGTCATTGTATTCGTCTTGAAATACGCTATCAGAATGTAAATAAAAAACCATACCGTTCCATTTAAAAAAACAGAGTTGACCTTCGTATCTCCTTGACGTCTCCACCTATAAAAAAATTAATGACATCGGATTACGAGCCCCTCTATATCAAGTAAGTTTGGTTTGATCCTTTTTTTTCTATCTTCAAAACCAAGCGATTTGTTCGGGTGACCTGTTTTAGGTGCCGCACCCTGTAGAATGATGCCGGCACTGAACGTATTTTATGGCAAATTTTCTAGTAAAGCTGTCCTACTTGTCGAAGTTTCACAAATTTTTACAAGATATTGCTCGTTGTTTGATGCAATTATCTTTTCCCTTCCGCAACGAACGTATAAAATCCGTCGCAATAACGACTCATTAATAGTTTAGCTTGTTACGAAGCGGAGGATGGTGATTCCGAGAGCAACATCGCAGAATGATAGTCTTCGAGGTGAAGCGACGTAAAAATGAAGGTTGACTAGCGGTAGCAATGATGAATGGCGATCACAGGAAAGTAATGATCATCCTGGTAATGGATTAGCTCCGAAACTAAAGGATGGTCGCGAAAACAAGTGCGGCGAGGGACGACTTCGTCGTGGGTGTATAAAACGTTACGGTTTACGGTACGGTACCGGGCGAGGGCGCTAAAAAATTGCAATGCTAATTTGAGTGTCCGTTGTTCGGCCGGAGCAACCGACACGTGGCCGCCGTGCGCCGTGCGCCGCGCGCCGGCCTCGGCCGGTAATTACACGGAACGCGTTGAAAACCCAAGGAAATCCTTTACAATGTACAAGGAGCCATCTTCGCCCCCGCGTTAATGCTACATGAACTTTAAAGTACCGCAGCGCCCTAAAAAATAGATTACTTCCGAGACCGTTTTGAAATGAACCCGGGAGTGTCTTGTACTAGCACGAGGACTCCGGCGAAATATCTGCCCCGTAATAAATATTAAAGCCAACAGGAAGATCCGCTTTCTTAGCCACAGAAGAAACTAGTTCTATCAAATAAATTACGCTTCGCGATATCCTTCTTTTTTTCCAGCTGCGAGAGACTATTACGCGACATGATTGTAATACCGGAATTGGCTCGACTTCAGGCGTAATCGAAGATTACGAGCTTCATCGAAGAATTTTATTACTTCGGGGGCTACTGGGAAATTATTGAACTCCATTACCGGTTGAATATAATTGCTTTGAGACCATAATCTGATTTTGCTGCGAGGTAAAATTGAAGACCGTGCAAAAATCGGCTGATAGTTTGAAAACTGTTTAATCTAAACAATCAGAAATACATCAAAATTTTTTCCTTAATATAAATGTAAAACTTTGCATCCGGTGCAACGTAGGTAAATTTCTTTGATTTAATTTAATTTTTGTTGCAGAGTCGCGTTAAAGATCAACTTTAATCAATTTATTTTACCGAAGAAGGGCTCGTCGTACAAACAGACGAAGGAACGCAGAGTTATCGTAAAGTATACTCTCGATGATGACGAGATCGTCCGGGGGCGTTGATCGGATTAAAACTCGGCGACTTCGTGACCAGCTAAGAGTTCCAAAGTTTCGCGATTCCTCTTCCTTTTTTGATTTCGAAAATATTCGAGACACGGCGCGCTCCGAAAAACACCGGCAGCTTTGAAAACTCCATTTACGCGTTCTCGCGGAGAATTGATTTATTCGCCTGTCACCGTTAAAAAGGCTGTTGAACAGAGAAACAAAGGGGAACGGGTTCGACAGTTGTTCGGCCGTCAAACCGGAAGTTACTTACAGGCGGCTGTCCCTAAAAATTGTACCGTGTCAGGCTCGACTCAGCTCGTTCGCAGAAAACGCTCGAGGAAAAATGAAACGACTGCTGATCGATTCGCGTGTTCCTTCGCAGAAAATGCCTCCAGTACAGGGTGGTCCGTTCGAGCTGGTATTCTTTAAAACCAGACACCGGAAAAGTAATGGCACTTTTTAACAGGATAAAACGTGGACCGTGGAACTTTTTCAAAATATTTCCTCGAATTATGAGAACCGATGGGAACAGATAAAGTTGAAGAGAATTCCTGAAACTGGAAAATTCGATTAGATTTTCGTTGTTGTTCATAGTTTCTTAGAAAAGGAAGAAAGTTTAGCGAAGTGAGGATTAAAACATTTTGTTTTACACAATAATCCGAAACGAAATTATTTTCATCTCGAAGGATCTACGTAATAAAAAAATCCTCGGTGGGCCGCATGGGCCACAGACTTCTAAAAACTATGAGAGCAATTGGGAACGAAATTGAAAAGAATTGGAAGTGGTCGCGAAGACGGTAGCGAAATCTCTCGCGGAGCGAGCGCAGCGGACTAATGCAAATTTGCCGACATCCTTGGCGACCAAGGCTCGGATAAATAGCGCGGACCGCAAGCAATTTTTCACATATCTCCTAGGGTCGAGTTCACCGGAGGCGGCGTTGAGTTTTACGGGTAAAAATTGCTGGGGTATTTCGAGAAGGAAGGGGTTAATCAGAGAAAGCTGACCCGCGGAACCGCGACAGAACACGATCCATCACTTTCCAGCGATCTCTGGCAAGCTTCTGCAAAGCAAATGGAGAAGGCCAGCCTTCGCTTCGGTCTTATCGCCGCACCGCACCGCACCGCACATCGCCGGATGATAAAGCGGGAGAAAGAGGCCGAGCGAGAGCGCGGGATTAAAAGCGCGAACGATGAGAATCATTTGAAGTCAAAGTCCGCGCAGCTGCTCTCGCGGAATTGATCATTAACGGGGAAGGGCCGACCGGCTTCGAGTCTTAGTTTCGCGAAGTTACGGGTCCTCTTTCACTTCCGCTGAAAGCTGAAAGACTGTAGAACCAGGATATACACGGTGACTCGTTCGCAACGATCCTCTCGGCTGCCCTCGACGCGAGATTTTCGCAAAACTTTGAACGTTGCGAATTCTCAGGCAATTCGTTGCCGAGATTTATCTTACTTGTAGAAATTTTGGACCGAACGACTTCAGTTTTCGTGTTGGAAGTTAATAAAGTTAAAAATTATGAGCCTCTCTTTCCTCGAAATTCCGAGCTCTGTCAGAATCTGAATAAAAAACCATACCATACCGTTCCATTTAAAAAAGCAGAATTGACCCTCGTATCTTCTCGACTTCTCTACCTATAAAAACGTTAGCAATATCAGAGTACGAGCGTCTCGGTATACCATTTCCTTCCATTTTCAAACGCAATCGAGTTATTCGGGTGACCTGTTTTAAATGTTCCACCCTGTATATTTTGACAATTTCACCGCGTTGGCGGCTTGGCAGCCACCGTGTAAAAAGAGTTTTTAATCCGCAAACCTCGAGCGCGACAATTTCCCTGGCAAGGCGAGATAGTTTTATCGCGAGCATAGACTCGAGATAAATTTGTCTGATCACCGTGGAGATTCGGACCGTAGAACGCAACTGGCAAAGCGAATCGGGATTCGCCAGAGGTGCGAGAAGTAGTGGAATTTTTGGGCATGGAGCGCACCAATAACGCGAAATTAACCGTAGGTAGGGCGAGGTTGCGCGGGGCGCGTATTTTGGCGCCGGATATTCTAATGGCCGATCGAGGGCGGCGCATTTAGTCGAATGGGTTAAAACTGCGGTTATTTGCGGTGCACTTCAATCGAATTGGCCGCCGTTTGCATAATCTCCGGCCGCCTTCGCGTGCACACCGCAATTCGTCTGCACTTGCACAGCTTCTTCCGCGTTTTCTGCATCCGCGTGCCATATCCTCCCCTCCCCTCCCCTACCCCTCTCCGCCACTCCCCGCACCCTCTCCTATTTTCCTTGGCCCTCTTTCTCCGTTGCACCCCTTCGAAATCGCCTGCTCGCACCGTTCTGCCCCCACCCCCGGCTGGTCCAAAGTATTTCCTGCCGAGTTCTCTGGCGTGCACCCGATGAAAACGGTTCGCGGGTCCGCACCCTCTTTTCCCTTCTACCGGGGCTGTTTACGAGCAGATGCACCCTGATTTATTCCGACCGCCCTCCTAAGGAACCACCGATTCCTCTATCGCTGAGGAATCGTTTCCGGACGCCCCTCCCTTCCTCCCTTCCACCCTTCCACCCCCTCCTCATCCCAGACGCCGAGGATATATCACGGATAGCTGAAACGGTCTTAACGCCGGCTAGATTTCTTTATCCCGCAGCGCCCTGCGCGAATAACAGCCCCGTATCCCCGAATTATTCACGTCGAGACCATTTTTCGAGTCGACGAGCCAGTTGATGTATTGGGGGTCAATTGGATTAACGGGCTATTCAGGTTTTTCATTTTCAAAAAATGTATTTTTACTTTTTTCGCATTGTCTAAGCACGACTCGTTTATTTTACCTTCTGTTACAACACAGATAAACCATTTTCTATTGTAAAAATAGTTCTATTCGCGTACATAGCAGCCTACATTTCCATCTACGCACTCGTTAACAATTAATTTCCAAGGAGAAAATACACTCGGGAGACAGTGCTCGGTGCGCGAGTCATACCGTTGCGCGTTGACAAAAAGCAGTGCAACGTCAAAGTAAAAAAAAGCATCTTCGTTTCAAGGGAAACGTCAGGAAAACTGAAAGAAAACTTTCAGAAACGGCACAAGGTAAAAACGTAGTAATTTTACAAGTATTCTTCAAGAAAAGTTCAAGAGAATTCCGACGGTAGCAACGCCTCACGCGACAAAATGGCAGAACCTAGATCCTTGTGATCCAGATCCCGAGACCGTGTAATTTCGTTCGCTTCGAACGAAACGCCGGCTAAGCGATTCACGTTCGTTTAACAGAGAAGCCGAGAGGCGGTCACGAATGTTTTCCAATCAAAAAGTTGCACACCTCCAAGCTGCGACAATCGCGAGAAACAGCTCGCGCTTTCAAGTTATTGCACGACTCTGGTGCGGCGCGTGACTTAACATCCGCCAGCGGAACCACGATCGCTTTTCAATCGTGTACTTTATTTCAAAAATACGACACCACTCTTCTTCGGCCCAGCAAAGAACCATTTTCCGGATTATTCACGCAGCGATGATTAAATTGTGGGTTTTATGCACTTATAACACGAATTAATACAATTCGCATTATATAGCATGCAGTTGTAAAATGGTTAAGTGTTTCGTCAGAATCACGCGAGCAAACAATTTATTATATTCCCAAAAATGTGAATAATTAAGATGATGGAGAATTCTTTAAAAGCCCCTTGACAAAGACTTTCGTTCTTCCAAAGAAAAGTGCAGCACTCCAAGTGAAAAATGATCAACCACGAGCTTTCAACTAGGCTATCAAACTTTCCCGGATGCAGCAGTTAACGTCGAAACGTCCGTGGATCGAGTCAGGGCGTTTGTTTGCACCAGGTAAGCGCTCTCTCTCTTTCTCTCTCTCTTTCTCTCCCTGGTGCGCCTTCTAAAGCTCGATTTTCTTTCGCAATTAACCCGGTAATGAGTTCAATAATGAGTTTTGAAATTTATTCGTCAACTGCACGGACTGCCGGCGCCCCGGCCAAGGCATTAAATTCTCATCTATAAATTGATTCCGTTCGCCGCGCTGCGATGCGCTGCGTTGCGCTGCGTTGCGCCGCTCCGCACCGTGCCGCGCCGATTCGAATACACGAGGCTCCTCTGACGGCCGCCTCGCATCGGATTTCGCGAAATTTCTTTGCGCCCCTTTGTTCCTCGATGCTTCTCTCTCGGACGTTGCGATTTTTCCCTGAACCCATTTGTTCATTCGCAATTTATCGGAGTCATGATTGTACGAATAAAAACAACCGGGAAAATTCTGCTCGGTCCTCTAGGCTCCGCAAACTCAAAAGCCAGAGGTCTTGGATCTAGGGCGTGTTCGAGTTAGGTTTCAATTAAGTCTGCGAGGTTAGATCCTCTATGTGTGCTCAGAACACTTCGAAAACTTCAAAGTTTGGTCGAAAACAAGTCTGGGAGAAGTCGAACTTTGGCCTGAGTTTGATCTACGCGATTCACAGATTATGTCTGGGTTAGCTCTAAGAGACTGGGTCATTCGAGTGTAGCAAACCACTCTAGAAATGCCTAAATTAGCTCTGAATTAGTTCTAAGCAGTGTTTGCGTTGGTTCGACCTAACGTGTGTGCAGGCTTGGGTATTTCGGAACGAGCATCGCCATTTTGATGCTACCAGGTTATAATTCCTCAGACTGCAAACAAATATTGAATAAATCATAATAGCACAGTTCATGTATTTCTTTGCTCTATGAACATGTTCACACCTTACCGACAAGCTACATCTTCAAAAATATATTTGAAAAATTTGCAAGCATCGTCAACTACTAGCTGTCATAAAGGTCCACTAAAAAAGTAAAAGAACGACGCTTAAAAAAGTTTGAACGTCGAGTCTTGCTCAACGGAAAGTCATTCGTTAAAAAGAAAAATGGTTCGGCTGTAAACTACGGGCCGGTCTGTCACGGTGATCGTATTAACCATTTCAACGTGTGTAGAAAGCGATGTTTATAACAAATCCGTTCATAAAACAGCCATGCCGTAACTTGCAGTTTTTAAAATTAAACGTCAAACGAGCCGATATTTCATCGAATCTATTTTTCCCCGTCGATGAGCCTGGGGGTCCGAGACCTGGGACACTATGAAAGTGATCGATTTTAGGCGTGAAAAGGACCTCTCCTTTTCCCGAGACCGCGTGGTTTTATTTACCTCGGCCCGAATCTCCTCGTTCCCGAAACGAACAATGGGACACCCGGGTTAATCATTATTCCACGATCAAAGAAAGTCGCGATAAAACACTCCGCTTCAAAAGGAATCCTTCGCGCTCGTTCTTGCTTTTGCTCTTGCTCTTGCTCTTGTCGGCTTCTCTTTGCAACTTTCTTCCTTAAGAGGTGGCAGTCCACAAAAGCGTATTTGAACTCTAGAAATTTTAATTACTTTCTAGATATTTCATTTCATTTTGATTTTTCTTCGTGACATATTCTTCTTATGTTACAACTTAATACGGTTAAGTTACGGAGAAAATATAGCGAAGGTGACTAATTATACGTGTTATAATACCTTGGTATAGATGACTTAAAGATGACAAAATTAAAATTCCTTCCATTAATTGCAAGAAACAAGATTTCGAAATCAATTGAATTCGTCCTTTAATAATTTTAATAAAGCGCAAGAAATATCGCGATGTTTCACCTAGCACACAAAACTATTGTCACAGTCCTAACAAAAATAATTAAGATGATCCATCCTGTACGAGCGAGCAGCCTCGCCAAATTTTCATCGTGGTTTTATTTACTCCACTCCGATTCTCCTCGCCCCCCGAGACGAACAATGGTGCATCGAGGTTAATCATTATTCCACGATCAAAGAAGCCCGCGATAAAGCACTCCGCTTGAAAAGGAGCTCGCACTCGCTCGCAGTTGTTACTTTCTCAGTTTCTGCAACTTCGTTCCACACCTTTGAGAGGCAACAATTCGATGGGGAAGAGTTCCTCTGTCCCGCGCGTGTTTTTGCGGTCCGATAGAATAAACATTGTCCGGTCGAAAGTTTAAATTGGTTTATTCGGGCGTCGTTCTTGGGCACCGTTTCGCAGCAGCCGCGTATAAATCAGCTGCGTTTCTCCCACTCCTCTCTATCCTCTATCCGTTCCCCCCGCGTGTTCTCTCACCCAGCTCGATGAAATCGGGCAGAATTTTATTAAAAATTCTCCCCCGCTGAAATATTCATTACACGCGATTTCAATTATCCTCGCGAGAACAACGCGACTCGGGTGTACATTTGCATCCGTATTCGTCCCCGAACCAGATCTGCGCGAGCCACGGCACGTACACATGAACCGAGCCGATGAAAATCACGGGCAGAGGGACCCGCGCGAGTCGCATCGTTTGTCCAATAAAATCCGCGATTACGCGACTTCGAAGTGTCATTGCAGTCACCGGTTCTATTAGAATCGCTGGAATGCACTGCCCCGACCAATTCCACCGCAAGAAATATTTTTATTAACCTCGCTGCCCGATTTTCTAATCTGTCTTGCAAATAATAAGTCTCGAATAATTAAGCGTATTGGCCGATAATTGTACGTCGCGATCGTCGAATTTCGCGGATGTAATAAATGTTTTTTATTGGCAGGGGTTTTATCAAATTTGACGGTAATTACGAGTTTCGGGGTTGCTTTGCGAAATATAGCACGCGAGTTCATTGGCGTCGAAACTTCTCGAACAGTGGTTGTTAAATATTGCTACATCGTTCCCGGCGCGGCAGCACACATCCCGTGAAATCAACGGGACACAGCGATTGTCCGACTGACCCGAACGCGATCAAGACAATCTACGCGGAAAACGCAGAAGTGGTGTGTGGCGTCATTTCAACGTTCTAATCGAACAATTAATTGAAATTTTAATTCGAATGTTTCAACGCCGAAATTTTCGTTATTACGTTAACAGTGAATTACATGAATTTGCCGGAATTTATTGCGTTCGCTGTCTGCGTTGCTCATTGCGGGCGAGTGTCGATAATTAACAGTAATTTCCGGTTAATTGCGTTTACAGTGATAACTGTGCAGCGATGGCCTGTACAGCCGGTCCAAGAACTTCATTTAGCAATGTGTTATAATATCGGGTATAATCGATAGGCGTGCACGGAAGAAAATTATGAGCGACGGCGTTGCGCTCCGAATAAGCAGCAGCCAGGTCACAAACCAACGAACATCCACTCGAAACCTAAGATTATAGCAGAAAATAGTACGAACAGTATAAAACCTTCTTGTATCGATAACAATATTAATATGTTGGCATTGCGATCGCATCCAGCTGCACTGTTAGTGACCCATAAACGTTGCAAATAGAATTCTAACAAATACGGTTAACTCGACTCTCAGATACGAGCGTATAACTTTTAATAAAAGCGACTCGTATTTAATTCCTTGTAAAAGTTAGGAGAGAGCGTTTGTGCAGGTCCGATGCTTCTTTTATTGCTACATGCGAGCAAATAAACGTATTTACTAGCTCGACGGGAAAGGCTTTATGATTTTAGGAATTGCAAAGTAAACGTTTGATGTTAGTCAATTAGACTTCAACTGCAGATCGAGAGTGTATCGTAGGGATTTCAATTGAAGAAGTAACGGAAACAAAGATATCAAATCAATCAATTGTTTTGTTTGCGTTAAGCAACCAAAAAGTCTGTATCGTATAAATAGTGTGAACAAAAATCACCGGACACGATCGCGTAAAAAGTGAACAGGTGCAAAAAGCGACACCCTCGACAGATAAACTCCACTGACAACTTAACATCGATTATCCGACAGGGATCCGTCGAAACGAACATCCCTAATGACACTCGAACGGACGCGCAGAATTTGTAACCGATTCGCTTAAAAATAGCAAGAAAAAAAAACAAAACGCGCAGAAACAAAAGGTTAAAAAAATAAAAACAGAAAAGCGTGCAGCATGGCCAGCACGGAAGCGTCGAATGGAAAAATCTCGTCCCGAGGGCGCTCCACTTCAACGAACTTTCCCCCACCCAATCGTATTCGCCGATGACTTTCGCCATGCGCGTGATTCTTTTCAAAAAATGATCCGACTGTCAACTACCTGTCTCGACGTGTGACGGTGCACCGTGTTCCGACTGGTGCGTGCCGAATCGATGAAACTTGACAGTTAAGTTGCAAAACGGACTGTTAAAAACGATCGATCAAGTTATGTACATTTTATGCACTCGATTCCATTTTTTCGAGTTCATTTCGATTTGGAGCATTACTCTCTTCGATAGTCCCAACAAGTTGCAAGTAATGTCTCAATATTCTTGAACTCCTTTAATCTAGGTATTGTTTCGCGTTACACCCACCCGCTTATGTCATAGATGCATAATATCCGCGGTCTAACAATAACGATGCTTAACATCCACGATTACAAAGAGGACACGACCGAACACAATTCCTTTGTCACACTACGGTTAAACATACGATTAGACTGAACAATCTCATCTATCGGTATCTGACATCAAAGAACCACGGAGCAATAGATGTTTGACTTTATAATCCTCTAGAGGTTAGCACTCGACGATCGAACCATCAAACGCGAAAACTACATCCCGTACTGCATATCTCTCCCATACTATTGCCCAAAACAAGCCCGGTTCGATCGGTTCCTTGCGAATCTTAGCTGAAAGCTAATCGTTCGCCTATCAGCCTATGAAACATTTTAAAAAATCGCCAGACAACAGGGGGTGATCGCACCGAGTGAACAGACTTCGGCCAGGTAAACAGGCGGAAAAAAAATCCAATTATCCCGGCTGTTCGGGAAGCGCGGATGCGGAAAGAGAGAAGCGCAAGGATTAAATTCCTGGGGCGAAATTAGAGATTAAAACGTTAACGAGCCCCGGCATGGCAGCGAGACGCGATAAGTTACGCGCCGAGTCGAGCCGAGCCGAGCGAAGCGGGGCGGACACGCGCCACCTTGGCGACGACGAGTAGATGTCCTCTCCACACCCCTTTGAATTTTTCACCATACACCGCCGTCGCCGCCGCCGTCGCCGCCGCCGTCTGACACCCTGTGTCTGTTCGCACGATCGACGACCTAGCAGGTAAACTAACAGGAGTTAACTAACTCACCTGTCCTCAGCAGGGAGCAGAGTAACAGACCAGGCAGCAACCACATTTTCCTCGGACACTTGCTGCACCTGGATCCGCCGATCGAAGAGCCACTCCGCGACCTCGAGTGTCTCATCATCGTTCGCTCAACATTTGACGACTGGCGCACACGACTTTATCCTCCCCTCGGGACCGCGCTAATGAAATCCACTGGTTGCTCTTGATCGCTATTAGAATATCCTCTTTCGCCTCCTCTTTTGCCTTTCCAAAAGGGCGGGGTTTCGCTACAGCCCCGAGAATCGCTTTGATTTCTTCGACAGGCGAGAACGAGGGATGAAATTTTTCACAAGTCTTCTGCCCCCTCGTTACAGAATTCTTCTCTCGGGAGACCTGTATTATTTATCACTCGCTGGATCTCCGAAATTTTTAGGATCTGTAAGTTCTCCTCCCCCCTCTCTTCCTCTTTCTCTCACTTTCCCTCTCCCTCTGCTGGTCGCTTGTGCTGTTCTTCCGCTAAGTTCATCAACGGCTTAGCTTCTTTCTCCGCCGGTCATTCCGCCGATATTCTCCCTCGGCGGAATAGTCACTGCTCCCCGGGATAGTTAATAACAATCCGACGGATGCTTTCAGACACTTGTTCCCCTTTTAATGGGCTGCGGGATAATCAGGCTCGCCGCGACTTTTCTTTCCCACCCACGATTCTCGCGGACTCCTTACGGCAGATTTTCGCTGTAATTGCCCTGTGGCGCGATTTACTCTGCCTACTCTCGACGACGATGTCCGTTATGCTGTGATAACACGACCCTCTTTCGAAATCTATTTTCGTTGCATCGGTCGAATAGGATTCCCCAGCGATATTTTAATATAGGATAGTAATATGTATTCGCTCGATAGAATTTCACTCGATCAGCTCCTCGGCGCTTGGGGGATGAGATACAATGCACAGAGATCAATTAGAACCTCGATTAGACTTGAGCTATCCGAGAGCTTTAACAAGTCGATCCGGATCAATACTGTAGGACTATAATGTTCGGCACCAGCTCGAAGTAACGGCACCTAGTTTCATCTTCTCTGTTCCTAATCACGATGATAAAGATTATCTTATGTTTCTATCGATCCGGATCTAGTCGGTCTTCGGCAGCAGATTCAAGGAGTGGCACCCGAGCTTCTCTCTTCCGGTAATCACGATCATCAAAATTACAGGGAACTAGATGCAGGCCTCTGTTCTTCTCAGGCACCGAAAGGTAGACCGTTCTCCTAAAAAATCATGCTAGACGATCCGGGTTAAGTCTTTATCTCGATCAATCTTGTTGGTCTATGCCCCTCGACGCTAGATTCGAGGAGTGGCACCTGGCCTGATCGCTCTTCCAATAATCGTGACAATAAAGGTTATTATATAGAAAGGTCTGCAAGTTAGATATTTGTTTTTCTGAGGCACTGAAAGTTCCCAGGCAAACCTTCCTCTTCAACAATTACACGGGACAATCTGGACTAGGTCTCTATCGATCCGGATCAATCCTGACGGCCTATACTCTTCAACGCAAGCACCAAGGAGTGGCACCTGGCCTCGGCCTCGTCTCGAGTCACCGATAAGCCCCACAGCTAGACCTTCCTCCTCAAAAATTACAACAGAACAATTTTGAGCTAGGTCTCGGTCCTTCGCAGGCACTGATATGTCCTAAGTAGACCTTCCTCCGCAGAGGTCCCTTTTAGAGCTTCCTCTTCAAAAATTGCATAGAACGATCCAAGTTAGGTCTAGGTAAAATTCTATTTTCACCCCACTCGGAAAAACTGTTCTCTTCCCAAAGGGTTTTCACCTCTCGGCACCCATGGATCGCGACGCTGCTCCGATACCGGATCCACGCGACGAATTCCCGAGGTCTAGTTTCATTAGCCTTCGCGGCGTATCCTTCCGGGTCATCCGACGACGAGTTTAATCAGCAGATCCGCCGATCAAACCGCCGGGCGTTCTCGCGCGCATTTGTCCTCCCCGGCTCGGTGGCCCGTAGCCGGCGGACTAATTAGTACCCGAATTAATTATCTCCCCGCGAGAGTGCCTCCTTCGTCGTCGTCGTCGTCGTCGTCGTCGTCGTCGTCGTTGCCACCCGAAGACGTTTGTCGATCCTCTCGTCAAATAAGTCCGCTGATTTGCCACAGCATATCCCCGCCCGCTTTTCCACTTCTTCTTCTTCTTCCTCCCCGTTAATTATCCGATCTCCGGAGCGGTTCTCCTCCCTCGCCGCGTCTTAATTACGAGATTATTTTTCCAGGCGATAGACGCCGCAAACCGCGGCGCTTTAAACCGTGCTCGAGTCGAACACACAGCCACGTGCAGCACTTTCCCGCACCAGCCACGTGACACCGCGATTCTTAGCTGTCATTCGCGATCCAGAAGCTCTGCACGCTCCACTTTACGATCTGGTATACCGAGAACCATCGATCCGATTTGTCGATAAAAGATCGCACTCGGTCACCATCGGACGATGCACCATATTCCTCTATATTAATCCTAGTTGGGGGACATGATTTTCAAATGTAATCGCAGCACTGCTTTTCACTGGGCAGATTTATTTTGGATAATGAGCCACACACACGCGCGCGCGCGCGCACACACACACAGACACATACACGCATGTGAGAGAATGCGAAGTTGGAGAAATTTTTAATGATTATGATTTTTGGGAGGGAAGGCGATGGGTTTCCGGGAGAGTTAAGAGTGTGGAACTTTTGGGAAATTTAGCAACGACGATTATCCGCGACAGCGCCGTTGACAGAAACCACCGGGAACCTTTTCCATCGAGAGTTCGTAGTTGACAGAAAGCCTTGGCGGGAGCTGCACGACGAATAAGGTGCCACTCCCACCCGCGCATGCTCCTCCACTCTGAATCGTCGTGCCCTCTCCGTCCTGCGCGCCCTTCCTCTCTGTCCCCCCGTTTGGGCGCACGATCCTCGCCCGACGTTATTCTCTCGCGTTATTCGCTTCTTACCTCGCCCTTTGGGCCGCTCAACCACCATACACCGATCCCGCGTAGCTCTCGTAACGAGCAACCAGTCCTCTTTCTTTCTTTCTTTCTTTCTTTCATTCTTTGTTTCTTGGTTTGGGTGCTCGGTTCGGTGGTCGACGATCGAGACACGTGCTTCGGCGAACCGTTAGCGTTCGGCTGATCTACATACGAGACAGTGGGTGTACAAAGTATTCGTACGCCATTTAAAATAGAATAACTTTTTTATAATTCTACCAAACGACCTGATTTTTTATAATCAATTAGAAGCATTGGTTCACGAAATGATATGCAGAAACGATTTTCCAAAAATTATCATTTACAAGGTTACATGCAAAAATAAAAAAGACATTTTTTTAAACTTTTTTATATGGGCCCTTAAAGAAAATGTAAAATATATGTTTTGTAGATCTAAGGTGGTTCGGATACCACCGTAATAAACAGTAGGTCCCGCTGAAAAGGCGATAGGGAGAGTGGAAAGAAGGGAGAGATTGGTAAATGGATTTGAAACCCTGAGGGGACCAAATAATCATATAAAAAAAAAATGTTTTGTAGATCTATAGCAGTTACACGCATGCTGAAAATTTCATCGAAATCGATTAACATACACACGAGCTACGAGCGGTTAAAAATTGTGAAACTCTTAGTTTTACACGACTTTTTTTATCAGTTTCTGCTTCAAATCCACAGAATCGTACATCTTTTTATGCGTGTCGTTTTTCCCGAGTTAACCGATTTCGATGAAATTTTCAGCATGTGTATAACTAACATAGATCTACAAAACATATGTTTTAAATTTTCATTTAGGACTCAAATAAAAAAGTTTTAAAATATACCTTTTTTATTTTTGCATATAACCTTGTGTAAGGGTGTTCCGCTGACTGTAAATTACACTTGTAAATTATAATTTTTGGAAAATCTTTTTTGCATATCATTTTGTAAACCAATGCTTCTAATTGATTATGAAAAATCAGGTCGTTTGGGACAATTATAAAAAAGTTATTCTATTTTAAAAGGTGCACAAATACTTTGTACACCGACTGTATAAACCAATTCTCCCTTAGACTGCTGTTGAATAGCCCTTCAAAAATTTCGTCGTTGTTATCGTCGGTGTATGTCGCGTTTGAACTTCTACTCCTGAAAGTATTTCATCAGTGAAGGTAGGCTGACTAACCAAAACTGCAAAGATAAATTAGAAGAATTATAAAATCATCACATTTTTGACCCCGATGTCCAAAAACTAGGTGTGTTCTGTTCCTACCGTACGTCAGTTCGTGTTGATTAACACATACGCGGATTAGTTATTTCGTTATTTCTTTGCGTAATCCTTTCGACGATAAACAATAGATTTCGTTACACCGGTCATCCGATAGAATAAACAATGTTCTTTATAGCGTGCGAGTCTGTCAATACGGTTTTAATCAAATAGTGCGTGCACACCACAATTCTCTCACACAATATACACATACATGTGTATATAAAAAAATCTACCTGTATGAAAAATATTTTCACATTTTTTCCTCATATTCTAGACACACGAAGCGTTGATAAAATACTGTTTGACATAGATCAAATTTATTTCCCTTCGGGAAGAAAAATGAATTCCATCTTTTGCGTCTCTAATTTGATACATGCGTTCTTCGAGGGATGTTTTTGGTTCCGGTTTTATGTCGAAGCTTTTCGCTTGATTGACGCTTGCGAAAATAGTACTTCAGATTATTGTACAGATTCGAACGGTATTTCCGTGATTAAATTTTACTGTGTTTAGTTTAAATAAATTGCTAAAAATTTATGTCGATTGCACGAGTGCTCGTATATGTACAGTCAGGAACAAAAATAAGTGGACAGTTAGTGGAAATAGGTAAAAATGAAGTTTAGTCGAATTAACATAACTGTTATAAACTTAAGTATTATTTACTATATATTCTTATAGCGTATAGATTATTTAACGAATAATTGAAGCTCGTATTTACATCTTTGTATAAACACGCCGTGCCATAACGAAAACGTCAGCTATTTATCAGGAGACAAAAATGAAACACATAACAAAATTAGTACTTCGTATTGCCGCGTTTTGCATGTATTACAGCTTCCAGACGTCGAGGAATACATTGTATCAACTTTTCAATATAATCGTTACTAATTTTTTCATATTCGGACTGTAACCTTTTGAAAAAATCGACTTTATTATTTCGCTGGTTCAATGGAACTTTTGCGTCCGGTAAACTCCGTAAGTTCTCAATAGGATTCAAATCAGGGCTCTGGGCCTGCCATTCGAGCAATTTAATGTTGGAATCTTTAAAAAAAATTTTAGTTTTCTTAGCAGCGCGCTTAGGGTCATTGTCTCGTTGAAAGACAAATTTGTCGTCGCAACCCATTTTTACCACTGCTTCTTCTAAATTTTCGTTTAGTATATTAATATACTTATCTGCATTCGTAATGCCGTCAATTTGTACTAACGTACCAATTCTGTTTTGCGAGAAGCATCCCCATACCATTAATGATCCATCCCCAAATTTGACTGTGGGTGTAATAAATGGTCTTTTATACGCTTCATGTTTTTTTCTCCAGACTTTGTGCTTCTTTTTTAATTTCCGCAACTCAAATTTACTTTCGTCGCTCCAAATGATATTTTTCCAGAATACCAGTGGCATATTCACATTTTTTTTTTTGCAAACGCTAAACGTTTTCTCATATTTCTTTAATTAATATGTGGCTTGCGTCTAGCCTTGCAGCATTTTAAACCAGCTTCGCGCAGTCTTCGTTTTATTGTTTTTGTTGAAACATTTAATTCCACTATTTCTGCGATACTTCTTGCTGCGATCGTTGGATCTTATCAACTTGTACGAAAAATCCGAAGGTCTTCTTGTATGGTGGTACAGCGTTTGCGTTCACGACCTCTTAAATTTTTCACGGTCCTGTGCGCTACGTACTTTTTATAAATTTTTCTACCGCACTTTTAGATACGTTGTACTTCCTAGCTATTACGCGGTAACTTAATTTCTTACAGCAGTCCGATACAATTAAATGACGAATTCGATATGAAATTTTTTTCGTTTCTGGCATTCTGCAATTATTGTATAAATGTTCTTACTTGTACGATACCTGAATTGGTATTAATAAGATTGATGGAGATCGCTGCATGTAAGCGTAACCTGTGACTAGTGTTCGTATACATTTCTTACCTCGCAATAACATTACAAACAAGTGTCCACTTATTTTTGTCCCCCGATAAATAGCTGACATTTTCGTTATGGCACGGCGTGTTTACACAAAGATGTAAATATGAACTTCAATTATTCGTTAAATAATCTATACGCTATAAGGATATATAATAAATAAAACTTAAGTTTATAACAGTCATGTTAATTCGACTAAACTTCATTTTTACCTATTTCCACTAATTGTCCACTTAATTTTGTCCCTGACTGTATATGCAGTATAATACGGTTGATTTCAATCGTCCTTATTTGCGAGTATTAAATCAGTTTTGTTTATTGTTCGCAAACAGTGTAGAGTTACAAATGATCTAGTTTGTATAATAAATAGAAATTCGATTACAATCTTTTTCACCTTCTAAGCAAAAAAATATTACACATTCAGACAAACAAAAATCTCTGTTGCGATCGTTTTAACAATCGCTTCTAAAAACTTCAACGAAGCATAATAAAAGAGTGTGAAACTCATGAAAAATCACCTACAGGAGGAATGGTGAATTTCAACGAGGTAATATTTAAGAGCGACGTTCGAGAAAACACGTAGAATAAGGAAAATTCAAAACTGATTTTAGACTGCTCCACTGCCAAAATATTTCGAGCGGACGGGATCAAAGCACCGTCAAATTGGGGCAAAATAAACTATACTCGTACAGCGTCTTCGGAGACGAGTCAGATTCACGGGACAGATAAATTTTCAACGAAAGTCCGTGTTGCCGTCGCAACTCTTTTTGCTTGCGATAAAGCTGTTGCTCCGTTGCATAAAATTAACAGAAGTAAACAAGAATTTATTTACACCACCAGAAAGTTCCGCGAAAGAAAGTTGAACGGATCAACGGAATAACAATCTTCGTTATGAACCGGAAGAACGTGGCAAATACGGTGAAACATTAACACTAATGTTCAAAGAAAACGCTTAAGGCAGAGCATAAAATCAAATGCAAACCAATGCTGAGCGACATGGAAAATTCTTTGTGGGTCGCGAGAGTCCATTGGTATACTCTTTGATAAGAATTAATATTACTACGTATGGTAGACCAGATTCGATGAGGGGTGGTGTCGTGATGGAATAGTTGCTATTAAAATGAAATACTCGCATCGCGGGCCGTTCAGCCATTTAATATGTTTATTTTCCGACGGCCATGACGAGCAGCTTAAACAACGCGTGTTGGCGACGCGACGCGACGCGTCGGAGCTGCCTCGATTTTAATTATGCCACACGTGGCATGGCGTGGCGTTCACGTTCGTGCATGATATTGTGCGGGGGTGACGTTCCCCCGCGCCACTATGTCATCCGGTATCAGCGGGGCTAATTGAAAAATTCTCTCACGTTTGTAGCCTTTCGAAGGAAACGGCATTAGCCGACTTACCCCAAGGAGGGGTGCGGCAATTTCTGAGAAGGAGTTGGAACGAAGAGGGGGTTGAACGTTTCGGGGCGACACGGTAACGGGGTTAAGTTGGTAGATGCATCGGCATCCACGAATCGAATGTCCGCGGTAACGTCGATCGCCGTGGATATCCGTCGCGCGCCGCGACATCTTTTCATCGAATTTTTATCCGAACCCTGAATCTTACACGTACACCACGCACGCATATATGTATATGTATATGTACATGTATGTAGTTTATTTTGCTCGGCTTTTCAATTGTTCGATCCCCTACAGTCTCAGGTTTTCATGATTTTATTTTTTCAATTTTTGCACATCGATTAGGTTGTTGCATATGAAATATAAAACAGATATTTATCAACTTGTAATTATTCACATTTATGAAAATATTCATTTATCTCGTCTCGAGTTTCATTCTTACATGTAATATGTATGAAAATATTCACTTGTCGTGTTTCGTAAATGTTCTTTGTACAAGTTAGACCACGCAGAGCAAGAGGATGATAATAAGAACCGCGATGAAGCCGCGATCGAGATAGTTCCGTCCCGAAACAGCCGGAGGGGTGGAATTAATTAATCACCGTTCGCAAGAGCGGACACAGTTGTTGATAAAATGCCGTTGTATACTTTCGCGAACAAATAACGAGAGGACGGGGGAGGGGGAGGTTTTGCGATTAAAAATTCAATCTGTACACCGGTAGTTTTCCGAGTCCTATGAATAATCGAGTCGCCACGGGTTTGGCTAGTCTATAGCCGTATCTGTTACACGTTCCATTACAGATTATCGACTACGTGCTGCTACGTGACTTGATTAATCGCGAGGGCTGTATATTTAATTCCTCCGCGCAATCGATTGTAATTTGTATCCGCGCGGGTCGAACGATTATCTATGGAATAATGCTTGAATGCGCGCCGTGTGAATCTTAAAGCGGCGATGGATTCCAATGGAATTGCGGTTCCACGGAGCTTCTTCTATATTCCATTGGACGGAAAAGATGTAATCACTTGGTTCGTCGCATCGTGATACCATTAATAGCAAGAGAAAACAATCTTCTCCATCCTGTAAAAATTGTCAACCGCATCAGATTCTTCATGTTGTAACGATTCAAATTACAAAGACGATTTTATGGGGCGCTTTACATCTTTTTGTGTTCAATCTTGTTATAAATGTTTAATTGTAAAATCTGCAATCTACTTATAACTTAGACGCGCATAATTTTTATGCAACGCCTTACAGTGCGTAGATATATGCGCGCTATGCGTGGATTCACTAGGCGATCGGCAAATGGATTCTGCGAATCGCGTCGCAGTTATGTATTCCTAAACACAAGCATTACAAACCGGCCACTCGTCGGCTAACCAGAAATCGAGTTCCACTTAACATCACCGTCACCTCGCCCCGTTTCGATTATTAATCGGCGAAAGCGTGACGCTAACGACGCGATGAATAATGTTGGCCGTGGCACGCGTGCCTGTCCATCCCCTGTGGGGTGCCGGACATTTTTACGACAGGACAGAAGCTATTACCGATTATCCAGAAAGGGGATTATACCGAACGACGATCCGTCCCCCTTGTTTTTATTCCGGCTCTCTGTTAGCGGGACGAGACGCGTCAACGTTCATTCTGTTTTCGCGAGAGGCTGTGCTGTGTGGTCCCACTGAAAAGAATACGTATATCTATGTAGACAGGGAAAGAGAGAAAGAAGAAAGAGAGAGCAAGAGGGAGAGAAATGATGGGAGGTGAAACGAATTGAAATAATAAAGAAGAGAGAAGCAAAACAAAAAACCGCTGGTCTCCTGTCCTCTGAAAAATGGAGGACCATCGACGGTGTCAGAGGACGATTCGCGGAGGAGGGCGAAATGAGCCGGTTCTCAGAATACGTGCGCCAGAATATCGATTAAAAGCCGATTAATATTCATCGACGGAATTGTTCGCGCGTTGCGTGCAATCCGCGGTGAATTTAAAACATCGACGATTATAAATTAAGTCGCCCGTGAGAGAACGAGGCAGAGTAGGGAGACAATAGAGAGAAAGGGGGAAAGAGAGAACGTCATCGATTGAATCGGTGTTTTACGCGCGTGCAGGGAAAACAAGGATTCGAACGCCCGTCCCATTCTTGTTTGCGTAACTTCCTTGTTTTGCGGCTGTTGTATCGGCGACATGCAAATAGTGGAATTTATACGGAATAGAAAACTATAACTTTGCCGGCTGCGTGAGTCGCGCTGTCGTCTTTCTCGTATGCTATTTTGTTTGAAACGGGTTTGACGAGCTGGCCCATTTCCATCATTCGAAAAAGATCGATAGGTTTGGAGAAAATTTTCTTCAAAAATAACTATTCTATAGTGTAAAGCACTTTAAATTAGGGGTTGATTTTATTCGTTTCCAATTTTCAGAGCCTTTAGTTTGACTTGCAACCGTTGAAAGAGCCGTGGACAAAAGAAACGACTTTTCCTTTCACCGGGATAATCCAAAAAGAAAGAAATTTCCATGAAAATCCGCGATCCGAAGAATTACCGTCGTACAAAATGGCGGTGGATCTGAAAGAAGGTTTGGGCCGTGCGCGCTTGTAAAAGTTTGTCCTCGTTGTAG
This sequence comes from Lasioglossum figueresi, assembly GCA_028455805.1. Lineage (NCBI taxonomy): Eukaryota > Metazoa > Arthropoda > Insecta > Hymenoptera > Halictidae > Lasioglossum > Lasioglossum figueresi. The sequence continues at coordinate 82,673 of CM052189.1, read as the reverse complement.
CCGTGTTGAAGCGGCAAGCCGCGCCGCCGCGTGTCGCAAAACGCTCTCGTGATTCAGGTATTAATTTCCTTAACTACGAGCAACTTGCTCGATGGTCGAACGTTGCAAGGTAAAAAGAGAGGGAGAGGTGGAGGGACCTAAAAACAGCATCGGTGTAAAAGAGGGTCGAGCTTTAAAAAGTCAAAGCGCGCGCAATGTGGCAAAGTGCTTCTTTGAAGCCGACGCGATGTGGCGCGGCGCGGGCGCGGCGATCGCGACAACGGAGGTAGAAAATGCGGGACAAATGTTAATGCCGCGTCTGTTTCGCGCTGTAATGCTCGATCCGCACGCCCCCGACCTCAGCCCCACGGTCTCTTGGTTATTATCGCATTTCCATTTGAATTATCTCCATGGTCATTGTTGCACGGCGTCGAACGATAGTTAATAAATCGCGCGCCGGTAGTGTATAATATTATAACGCCGATGCGAAAATAATTGCCGCTCTTTTGGAACAACAATGCTCCGGCCTCGAAATTAATAACTAATTAATGGACGCCGATGAAGATGCTAATTGGGGGTAATAAAATCCTTCGGTGCTCTGATTAGGCTAATGCGGCCGGGAACCTGGCGATTGTTTGGCTTTGCACGGTGGATGGAACTTCGGGAACGGGATTTTAGGGTTTGCTCTAGTTTGTTGTATGAACTGGGACAACGGTGAGTGATAGCGCCAGCTTTATTTACTATATTGATAGTCCAGGCTTTATGGGCAGTTCTCGTGTCGTTTTTAATTTTTATCGATTTGGAGCCGGCGTTAGGGAAGTTTATTGTTGCGGTTAGGTTTGGGTTAGGCGACGTGTGTTTTCGAGTAAAAAAACTCTTGTACGATGCTCTAAAAGATCAAGGATATACCCGGTTAAATTATTGGTTGTAAATTCGTCCAGTTATAAAATATGTTTGAATTTGATCGATTTAGTTGCGACTCTCGAAATGTGCAGTTTAGAACATTCCCCCGTGGGATTTGCATTGTTAGGAGGAATCGCGAATGAAAAGAATAGATTTGAAGAAATAATCCATTGGTATCCGCAGGGATCGACTTGCTCAGCCGGACAAGAATGCGACTGGGAACTAGAAAAAGTTTGTCGCTCGCAAGAATCACATCCAGGCCGTTGTCGAAGGAAGAGTCTCCGAAGGAGATCGAAAGCTGGGAATTCGACGGTGATTCCAATCGGGTCAACTCGGTGGACAGAGTCGATCCGAATGAACGAGCTAGAGAAACGTCCTCGGGGCGGGTTGGATCACTCAGGCTACCTTAAAACCTCCTCGGCACTGTGACACTTTTGTGTGTTCGTGGTGTGATAACTATCTGTCGGCTGCTAGGAGGTTTCGGTAAACGACTCCTCGAAAATCGTACGGTCCGTTTCGACGTGCTCGTCTTTTTCCGTCGCGTCTGTCGCGTCCGTCGCGGCGCGTCCGTCGCGTTAGGGCCACGAAAACATTCTCCTCTGCCGGATACGTTCGGATTCTGAATTGCTTCGATAGGTATTAACTGGTCATTCGTTCGCTGCTAAGTTTTCGGGTTTAATGGCCCCGCCCTCGAGATTCTTTTCCATTAACACCGAAAACGAATAAAAAATGCAGATATTGATTACGAGAAACCGTATTTCCAGTGATAGTTAATTTTATGGTTCCCTTCAGTCCGAGACAAAAAGCGCTCTTTTAATGGCGTTCTATTAATTATTAAAGATTTTCCTAAAACATCGAGTGCGCAAAGAGATATTTTTGAACGATTGCGCTTCGAAAATCGAATGTCGCTCAGCGTGTGGCAAAAACGCGCCACCGTGCGTTGCCCGCACATAACGATCGAAATCCCATTGTCTTCCTTGGACCGTGAGTTTTTGGTCGCGCGGTATCGCGGAACAATACGTCAATTTGTGGCGGGACAGTTCGATAAACGACGAGAAAGGATCGCACGGGTGCTCAAAGATCCATCCGCGTTGGCGGTGCGGCGCGGCGCGACGCAAGCGAAGATCGAACTTTCTGGCCACGCAATAGATAACAATTTGCGCGAATCTGACGGGAAAGGATTTATTTAGTCTGGCTTGTCCTCCTCGTGTTTTCGGTGATTTTGCGAGAGGCGCGAAACAGGACAAACCGAAGGACATTTCGAGGGGCGTGTCGAGTGCCCCGACAGAATATCGACGACAACGGCCGCTCGATTATCGGAATTAGCGGCGAGCACGTTGACAAACGACAGCGCCCGGAATATATTCCCGCGGAAACAACCGGCTCGATGCTGGTCATTAAGCAATAACCGGAGATATTATGGTTGTTACAGAGGCCCCCCCCGCACGCGCACGCCCGAATTCCTTTCGGGCGCACTTTATTTCGACATGGGGGCTCTCGCGGACGTTGAACCCTGGCCGATGGGAATTTCTACCCTTCGACGTCGGCCACTTTAATTCACTGACTTCTGTGGCAGGAGGATCCGTGTATTCCGCTTTGTTACCGACAGTCCTACACGCGTGTATCTAATTAAATAATTTAATCGATCGTAAGAATTTGCCCCATCGGGATCAATTTTGCGAGAGTGGAAAAGACTGCAGAACCAATTTCAAACAAATTTTCAAATACTTGTCGAAGCGGAGTTTTGATTCGTACATTTTTTTACGCCAGATAGGGAACTAATTTTCTTCCAACATCTTGGAAAAATTCTAGTTTGATCCAATCTGAATTTTTCTTCTTAAAATTGTCCGAATATTACTGTGACAGACTGTTGGTAAAGTGTTAGATTATTGAGAAAACTCGCAAAGAGCGTCTTTACCGCGATTAACTGGTTCTCGCTCGTCGAAAACTTGAAAATCGTGGTTTATCGATCGAAACACTTCTTCGGCGGTTTCCAGTCCACGAGAAACTGCAAATCGGAAGCGATTACTCACCGATTCTTCAACCGAAAGCCATGCGTGCGGTGATTGTCGGTGAAATACGGGTAATAAAAATCAAACGAATTCTGGACGCAGTTCCGCCTGGTCCCGGCAACTTCGAAATGGGAAAACTCTGCGTTAAACGGGATGAGCTCGGTCCAAAAGGAAAAAATGTTGAAAACTTCCGAAATCCCTCGAAACGATGCGTGTGTTCGTTGTGATCCCCATTTTCTGACAAATGCAAACGTTTTTTACAACGATTTGCAGACGACGGGCTCGACACGTTCAGGGTAAATCCACCTAATATCGTGTAGCACCTAATATCGCCCACAACCAATGTATTATATTATACTATGTAGTACAGTATACGATGTAACAGTGCATTCAAAAGCTATTTCAACACTGTATTTCCGATTCTCGAAAAATTATCAATATTTCAATTGTGATCTTTTCGTAACAGCTAGTAGTATGTATGTACAAGCATAACTCTACTTTCGCAGCACGGTGTCCATTTTACTCCAAAACATATTTACACGATACAGCAGCTGGGAAACCGAAGGTCCATTTTTCTGTAAGTAAATGGGACTAGTTTATTGTAAAAATGTATTTTAGCTTTTATTTTAAGACGATTTCAAATTTGGTACGCGATATCAGGTCACTCTGTAAATCTGCAATCGGTTCGTTTCTGTTGCTCGACGAGGCGAGAGAGTATGAGCGTATCGCTCGAAGAAATAGATAAAATTGTCTGAACATCGATTGCTAATGTAATGAACTGACCGGTTCGCCGCGCGGCGCGGCGCAGCGGTGAAAGGTTCGGAGCGCAACATTCGTTTTTATCGGAAGTTTAAAACACGGGCTTTCATTAGCTGTGCACGCAACGGGACGGGAATTTCCGCGGGAAATGTATACATATATCGTCGGGTGAAACGAACGAGCCGAACCGGGCTTCAAACGTACCAGAAAAACAAGTATTACATATACAGGGGCCGGTGTAATTCCTGATACGGATAAAGGGGCTCCGATTCCTCCCGACGAAATATGTCGGCGGTTTACAATAAAATTTTCCCGGTTCGATTCACCGTTCTCACGAAAAACTGCCCGGAAGATTAGTGTTAACGTATGGGCGCGATCATCTTCAGCGGTTCGCATCCTGCAACGAAAGTCTTTGGCAAATCTATTCTGTCGAAATGGCTACCGATTCTCTAGGGATGGTAATAAATTCGGTATTCGATTTTCCGAGAGTTATATGTATGTGACGCAGATTTAAATTTTGAGAACCACTGAGCGGCGCCATTACTCTTTTACGCGCGCACGTAGATGGAAAACGTAGATCTATGAATGCGAAATTTATTACTGTATTGTAATTTACTTTTCGAACTGTAATTACCTACCTGATGCTGCCGATTTGCTGCATTCATTTATTACGATTATGTGGTTCTCGGGCATCTCGCGTAGAATATCGAGTGGTCTACCGTAGTTTTGTACACTTTATCGTCTTTCACGATACCAAGCCAATTTTTTCTGCTCTTAAACTCTCGAGTTGCCTATAAACATTTTTTTCGCATAGTCGCGTGGCTTTACCGTCTCAGTCGTCACCTAGGTCAGAGATAAGAATAGCGGAAAAAACTGTACGATTCGACTTTTACCGGCGTTCAAAAACTTTGAGCACCATCTGCCACTCGTATTTTTATTTTTATAGTACACAGCAGTGGCCAGTAAAATTTAACTGCTGGTTAAAAATACAATCTTTCCAATATTTAGATGCATCGCACACGTTGCAGCTACAGTAAATTTCTCGAGCTTCGTTTTTTGCGAAATTCTGCCGCGTGTAAACGTATTGCTACGACGGGACTGCAGAAATTTATGCCAACTTACATTTTTGGCCGAGTGTATACTTGTTGAAACCGAAGTGAAATGAAATTGTACGTTCTTCGGTGCTGGCGCCAATAAATTCAATGAAACTCGAGGTTTCCGTATTAAAAAAAATGCTTTATAATTACTTCTTTATCACGCCTTTCTCAAGTAACTAGAAAATTCTTATAAAACGCTGATCGCTTCTTCGCGGCAGTCAACGTGCTAATCAAAATATCAGTGTCGATCTGCAGAAGTCGAGTTCGGAAATCCATCAAATAAAATTGTCTCAATTTAAAAATTAAGTAGTTCTCCTCTTCTCCCGGTTGATAAACAGTTGCACGACTCTCTGGGCTTGTCCTTTATTTGCCAGACTGTAAAAATAGTGGCGGAGCGGCGAGCCCGTGCACGTTTATGCGAATCGCGGGTATATCGAGACGCTCAATATGCGTCGCCCGCTGCCAAATTTTCCGGTCTGTTTTTTCAGCTGTGCCGCGGCGGGAAAAACCGGTGGGAAAACACGGCGAAACGAGCGAAACTCCATTAGCATAAATCGCGGCGTTGGAAACGATAAAAGCTACAATGACAGCCGTGTTTTCTAATTACGTGAACGCAGCCGGTCATAACGAGCGACGGGGATCGTTATGAATCTTAGCCCCGGTGTCCGATTCATCCGGTCGAAACACGAATAATAAGAGACGGTACAGGTGGATCGATCGGCATTAATTTGCGGGGACAGAGAGAAGCGGAGAGAACCGGTGGTGGTGGTTGTGGGTGAAGTGGGTGGTTCGAATCGACAAATAGTCTGGGGGTGCTACAACGCCGAAGCAGATGTCGGCCATTATTCCGGTCGGCAGGCCGGTTATTTTTCAAAATCCCGGCGCGGTGGCGAGCTTTTTCGAGCCATTTAAACAGAGCCGACGAGCCGCGAAACTTTCCGTAGCTACGGGTAAAATGTTATTCGCGGCCGCCTGGCCTGCGGCCTGTTATATTATACGCGTTTATACGTTTATACGTTTATACGTTTATACGTTTATACGTTTATACGTTTATACGTTTATACGTTTACACGTGACCTCGTTCATCCCCGCGGTGGTCGGTTTACACCAGCCACGTGTCACGACACCCCTCCGGAGTGTCAACGGTTGTATGCGTATTCTCTCCGAGCTTGTGCGTCAGTGTCAAGCACACACTGTTCGATCAAACTGACGGCTGATCGGGCCACCGGACAGTTTCGGGAACACTGTGACGGCTACCAACGAGGAAGTGGGCATCTTTCGAGGACTAGAAACGTGCAAGTCCCGTGGCGAAAGATACAAACTTTGTTAACTAGTTGTTATCGTGCCTGTGGAAATGTTCGGCAAGATGCAAGCTTTTCAAGTGAAATGCGAGCATACTCTTACGTTTGAAAAATCAAAGGAAGTTATTCGTGTAGGCGTAGGAGAGTAGTTTAAGGAGGAAAATGTTCCTCGGAAACAGAACAGGCGTGTAATTATAGCTTATAACAGGTTCACCGATTACCCCGTTCTGTAATCATGAAAATGGCTTTTCAAGGAATGGAACAGAGCAACCCACGAGGTTTCTGAAAATGAAATTTTAATGGATCACGATGTTTTCGTAACGCTTTAACATAGATTAGAACATTCCGAGCTTCTGAAGAAGGCACTGACGAGCTTTCGAAGTTCCTTCCATACATGTTTCCATATGTATACATATATATACATTTATACATAAAGCGAACTTTCCGAGCATAAAACTTTCAACATGAACTTTGCCAGAACGTCGACTTAATTTGTCTAACCTCGATAGTTATGTAATTAGTGGATGAGAGGCAATTATACTTGACAACATTTCTTCAGATTTCAGACCTTTTTATTCTGCGTTCGCTTCAAATTTTTGACGTACAATATGTTCAGTGTTAAAAACAGAATAAAGTGGCAAAGGCTTTCAACAATTACATCATTATTTTCTGAATATATGATTATTGTAGTTTGAACACGAAGCTGTAGCGGCTTCGATAGTGCAGTTGGCACATTCAAGACCGGTGACGCAACTGTTGCGTCATTTAGTATCGCTTTTCAGTAGCCGGACACGTTTGCGTCATTGCCTGATTACAACATAATTAATTCTTGCATTGTATTCGGAAACTTTAAACTACAGAATAAGAGCCCAAGTGTAAACAGTTTTATCATACTTCAACGTAAATCCAACTGCTACCAATTTTCTTCAAAGTAAACAAAATTTCAGCAATAAAGCGCAAAAATATTGAAAATATTGAAAACGCGGTTCGAACGACTGTAAAAACAGGATTTGTCCCGTTGCCTTCGCTCTGTAACATTCTAGCGAATTCGAAGCACAATGTAGCACATTTCGTAGAGACTTTCGGGACGGTGGAAGCGGTGAATGGCAGCGGTCACACCAGCCGGCAACCGCAGTAGTTGAATCGAAATCCCGAAAGAAACTAGATCAAACGCCCCTTCAATCGTTTTTGATTTCTATTTCGAGCTGGTAAACATTCATAGTGGAATAGACCGTGCGCATATTCCGCGATACAAACTCGTAAAACCTGGTGCCGTCCACCCAATTTTCATTGAAGAAATCCCATAAAAATATAGTTTCAGAACCAGCAGTCACCCCCAATCACCAGTCACATTACCTCGAAAGCTATTCCGTCTGCATCGTAAGTCCATCGAGAGTGCGGCGGTGGTAACCGGGTAAGCTCCGGCTTTTTTCGGAGTAAATAACGAAATGAGAAAATCGTGGAGGGTGGTGGAGGGTCGGCGGTGACGCAACAACGATTAATAATTTCCCGCGAAGAGGCTCGAGAAGAAAGGAAAACCCGTGTACCGGGAAACATTAATTTCCCCGGGCGAATGAAAATATACAGGTGCGGAATGAAGGGAGGGTAGCTTCTATCGTCGTCGTCGTCGTCGAGAAGGAGAAGGAGAAGGAGGAGGAGGAGGAGGAACGAAATAATAAAAATAAATAACGAAGGGTGCAAGGGAAAGAGGGGTGGTGGCGAAAGAAAGGGCGGGGGAAGAAAGTCAGGTTTGGCGGGTGTCTAATATAGAAGATATATGAAGTCAGGGCCGTACGAACGCTGGAAACGTGCCTGCTGTGACGATGACTGCGCCACTATCCCGTCGCGTCGTAGGGGGTTGGGGGCAGGTTTGTAGGGGTTGGCCAACTGCCGGGGCCTGTGGCCTATCGTTTATTAATTAACCGACTTAATTAATAATTCAATAACCGCCACCGCCATCCCACTTGCCCGGTGCACACACCCTTTCACGGTTGTCTTCCACCACCCTTTCGGCCCGCGTTTCGCCGCCCGGATATACATATACGGAACAACGCATAAACCAGACCTGGCAAAGCTCCCCGAAATCCGTCGACTAAACCCGCCCGCTCCTGAGCCCGTATCGGCCATTGAAAGTACCGGAACGACTACATCGTTTGCATTCTGCGGCGACAAAGCATCCACTAAGTTTCCGAGGCGCTTCCGACCCGTTCCTTTTCCTCGATGCTTTTTCTGCCTACCTTTCTCCTTGAACCCGTTTGTCTTCTTCCTCTCTCCTTTCGCATCCCTTTCTCTCTTCCTTTGCTCCTTCTTCGTTTTCTTCGTTTTTTTTGAGAGAGAGAGAAATTTATGTCAAAGAAGTTTTCGAGCATCCGCGGAAATGCATCTTTAATCCCGTCTCCTGTTTGAATCTCGTCTTCTAGTTACCGGAGACTGTGTGCCTCGGCCCTCGCGAATCCGCGCGCGATTCTTCTCATCTCCTCACGGAGACGCGGTTGACAAACCCATTTTTCAAATTGGGGGACGGGCTCAGTGTTAAGTGTGCTGGACTTCGTGGAAATTTGCAAACGTCGACGAGATATTTAAATATAAACAGAAGGTTTATATTTATCGTACGAGTATATATGTTTACTCAACAAAATAGAATTTTATTTCGGTTTAAACTTTAAACAAAAAATGAATAACATACATATTCATTAGACTTCGATCAGAATCATCGATTGAATATTCATACGACTGAATTCAATTCAATATATGTTATATATTGAAAATATCAAAAATAAATTCCGTATTATCGATTCAAAATTATGTTTGTATCACGAACGTACGATATCATTCGCGACATCGAATCATTTGCGAAAAAGAGTTTCGAAACCACGCACATTTCCGCCGGTTGTAATCAACTTGTAACAAAATACGAGTAACATTTCCCGCGCACGCACCGCGAAACGAAGTTATGCAAACATTATAAAATTAATACGAAATGCAATGTTAATTGCACGTGTAGATGCATACCAGCTCGCAAATTATTCCGAGCCGGTCGGTTTCCAAATTTAACACCGATTAAAATCAAACTGTGCGTTACACGCGAATCGTTCCCCTATCGGCGCGGCGTCTACTCTTTCAAAGCGAACATTCCATTCTACCGTTAACCTAATTTCAAAAGCTCGCATGGGTCGACCTGCAATCATATCCCGAGCAAAGTTCTCTCCTGTATCGTGTTCCATCGAGCCAGTTTCGAGAGTCTTTGGAAATCTTTATTACAATCTGCAAAAATTGCGAATAGCGACCATCTTTTTTCTGATAAAATTAATAAACTGCTCTTTTAACGAGTGTCTTACTCGAAAGTATTAAAAGGTACAGGGTGGAGCAGAGAGAGCTAAATTGTTCTTACCTGTTCTGCCAATGTAATGCCAGGTTTTTCGAGGTAGTTAAGCAGACACGACTCGTCGTAAACCAAGCTTCATCGAGGGTTTTAATGTTTTGATCATTGTGCCGCTCTTCTTTTTAGGACACCCGTTAAATGGAGTCGAGATCGTCGGCACAAACGCGTGTCAGCCACGGAAAAATGGCAGAAAATATCGCGGGACGCGATAAGCTGGAAGCACCCGTACGTCAAAAAAAAGGGAGAAAAAAGAAACGCGAAACACCATAACTATACGTCACGCGGGAATATAATATACCGTGTGGCCTCGATTCGGACCCCGATTCGCGTTGTTACTCGGCTTTTAAAAGCATCCGACGCCGCACGCTGCCGTTCTTTTAAAAACCTGTGGCATTCTTTCCGGGAAGCAGCCATTCGAAACAATGTTTATGCGATTCCCGAACACCGTGTGTTGCTTAACGGAGAATTGAATAATTGCGGAAGTACTTCTGGGTTGTAAAATGGTCTATAACAATGAGCGAACGATTAAATTAGCGAATTCAATATTTATTTTTCTGCTGCGATATTCAACGGGAACGAACTTCATTTTTTGTTAGTGTCATATAGTGTGGTTTTAGGGGATAAAATCATTCCTTAAAAACAATCCAGAATTTTCGATAGAACATTTTTTTCTCTGTTTACGAAGCAGCATAAAAATATTTTTGTTTGTGTGAACAATTTGCAACTCACCCCCCATCGGCAGTCCTTAAAATCGAGCTTCTATCGACAGATTAAAATAAATATAAATGCGAGGGACAGAAAGTTAATTTTCAGCAATATAATAATTGTTTTCGACAAACTTCCTTCGATATTAAAGAAAAGCCCGCAATTTTTATAGAATCCTCTTTTCCTTTCAATATTTTCCATCCGTCTCGAGATATTCCCCTTTTACTTCAAGAGGTGAGCTCACCCCCTAAGCCCTAAGGCTATACTACGGAATAAACAAAAAATAGGTTTGTGTCATCGAATTTTCAACAGAAAAATCGCACCTTTTTTCATACTTCAGAAATACCTTTAAAGTGTTCGTCGAAACATTTTTCTTTTGCAAATTAATCCTACCAGCTGTCCTTAACATTGACCTGTTATAAATCTAATAAAATGTAAATACAAAATGAGGTATTCTACAATATCTACATAATTGATTAGCATCGATTCTTTAAATTTACTTTCAATTTATTAGAATCTTCGAAAACTATTCTCACCGTACTTTCACAAGTATAAAAGAAAAAATACAATTTTGCTACAATCCTTCTTTCCTTTCAATATTTCTCACCATCCTCAAAATATTCCCCTTTTATTTCAAGGGATGAGTTCATCCCCTAAGGCGTCGCTATACGTATAGCAGAATAACTCTGTTCAAGCTCAAAGTGTCATAATTTTCAGAATTTCCATTGTCATTTCCCAGTACAAGCAACCAATAATTCAACGTTCAGGCTTCCAACAAGTAAACGATCTTAACGAACGATGTGTTCGCGCACTCACCCAAATCGATCTTATTCCGAAAAAATGTCTCGGCGATCTGTCGGAGGCGCACGTGCGTCCTGTATTCTCCGAACCCTTTTCAACCCTCTCGAATTTTGAAAAAAGAAAAGATAATACGGCGAGGAAAAACGAAGCGGAAAGTCGGAAGGGACGAAAGGGAAGGACCGGAGCAAATATTGTCGACGCGTCGACGTACTCCGAAAGAAATACAAAACCGTGGTGCGCGGGGGTGGAAACGGACAGATGAAAAAATCCAGGAACGAAGCCCGCGGGACCAGGAGAATCGAATTACACAATATGAACCATACAATAAATAAACGAATATTCATTCCACTCCTCCGATCTTCGTACAACCGTTCCCAACCCCCTAGTCACTCTTTCCCCCCCCCCCCCTCTCTCTCTCTCTCTCTCTTTCGTTTCTTCTCGCTCCCTTTTTCCATTCCCTGTGGATCGAGCGAGCCCGTAACTCGTGTTAATTGAGCCGGGAATTAATGAAGTCGCCCATTCAACAGACAAATCGACCTTCGAGGCGCGGAATTTTGAATTCTTCCCGGGCTGAATCGAATGCTGCAATCGCATTCTGGGTACTTGAGGAAATTTACGAGTTCTTCGAGGGGTTAGACGGTCTCTGGTGGTTTCCCTGTCGAGCGACAATCGTGACTCTTCTTATTTTAATATTTTCCATATTTCGTTCCCGTGCGGACCGGTAATTCGAGGGAGTTAGAGTGTTTTAGACGGGGGTATTCCCTGGATATTCCACTGTGCAACGGGATGAAGATTTTATTCGTTATGGGGAATGGGAACACTATTCTCCATTACTTTGCTATTTGGTTTAGCTGACAGTTTGACGGAAATGCTTGGCGATGTTGAGTCCGTGAATATTTTTGAAACCTCCATCGAGCGTTCTAGGGACATCAATTTAAAAAGTGAAGTCGAACAGTATTTTTATTCTAATCTAACAGAATAAGCTTAAACTTCAGCTTAACATTTTCTGAACCGCAACGCTAAAAAAGAACGTGACGCAAGTCTCTGGTCGAATAGCTAAAGATCGCCATTAGACATCAAAGGAAACGAAAACCTGACTCCGCAACGCATTTACCGGTTTCTATTTTTCTCGTTGCACCGGAGAACTTCTAAATTCGATCGATTTCGGGCTCGAAGCTGGCCAATGCGGCCATTAAGATGCTCGGGGGATGATATTCCGAGATTCGTCCTGCAGGATACGCTCCTTAACACCGGCGTTGGAATAACGGAGGCTGTAAGATCGAGCATACAAACGATTACGGGTCCAGTCCTTCGAGAAATAGTCTTTGAAATAAGTATTAATCATAAGTTTGTATTCGTGAAAAAATTAATTCTGAGTTTTTTAAATAACTAGGTTACATAGTACATAGTTCGAAGAACGTAGATAAATTTCTATGGGTTGCTAGAAAACCAACTTCTTTCCACACCCAATATTTCCAACGGACTATTCGTTATGTCCATTGCGAAGAATGGACACGGAAACATAGTCGTCGCCACTCGGACAGTATCATAGTTTCGCAAGGGGGGTTTATCGTCTGGTGATCAGTATGCGGAAGGCGAAACGGAAGATGTAGCCTAGATCTCTCCTGTCAGGAACGGGCTTTTTCCGGTCTCGGGCCTGGAGCGGGTTTAAAATTTCCCGGGGGACACGGGATAGACCGATGATGGGAGAGAGAAGAGCGAGGAAGAGGAGAGGAGAGGATGAAAAACGAGGAACATGGGGCGATACGTGCGGGATCCAAGGGCCCCGGAACGGCGAATCCTCAACGGCACTGGCGCGGCGCGCGGCGCGCGGCGGTGCAGGTGAAACAATTACGCATCGGGGGGTTAAAAAATGTATGTGCCGGCTCGAATTACCGACTCCCTCGACGTATTCCTTTTCATTAGACCCTCGGACTCGCGTATCAACCCGGTCCTAAAACCCCCCCCAGGCAAAATTGACCCCTGCAGTTGACACGCACTTTGACATTTCCGAGACCCCCACAGCTATCGCGAAATAACGAGAAATAGAAAGATAAAGTAAAGGGGAAGACGAAAAGCCTCTTGCTTCCGAGCTGCCGAGGATCTCGAGTATCCGACCGTCTGTTGAAATCTTTCTGTGTGTCCTTTTGAGTTGTTGGTAACAGAAGTTGTTCTACTTGAAGATTTCGACCGGAGTTTATTATACAGTGTATAGTGGCTTCGGAGGGTATTGGAACAGCACTTCGCACAGTACATCTACGATTTCTTAACAATTGGCGATGTTTATACTCGTAATTTCAAAAAATGTAATTTAAAGAAAACAGTGCAAAATAAAAAAGAATTTGTCATTTCAAACTCGGTGGGTAAAACACTGAACACTTGCCTTTTCTCGAAAATTTTCAGTAGAAATTGATGTATTCGTGGTACCGAGTGAAGGTGTCGCAACATGCAAACAGTCGTTTGAAAGTTGCCGAGCAAGGAACAACTGAGCGTTGCCTACGATTATAATCGAAGACAGGCAGGATTCAAAGACGTAGTTTTCACGCTTTGTTCGCTGCACCGCGCCGCGCGCCGGTGGCCCGCGATCCCATGACGTTTCTAAGGAGTCGCGCAATGGGGGAAACTGGTTCGGCGTGATCCGGAACAATTGCGGCAGCTTTAAAGCAAAGGGGCTTTGTCCCTCGTGGAAAGGGACGAAAATGGAGGCCGCAAATTAATGGGCGTCCAAGTGGAGTCTTCTGTAGTTCTTTCGGCGTCTTCTGCGGGAGTTGCCAGGAAGTCGGCAAAAAGTGGAAAAAGTGTTAAGCGCGTGGAAGCAGCTATAGCCGATGGAAGTAATGGTCCTTGTAAAAAGAGGAAGCCGGACTAAGGATCCTCTAGCGTTCGGGTTCTCTATACGTTACCATATCTTGCGAACAGTAACATACTTTTCCACTAATCTATTATACTCCGTGATGTCGCGCTGGTTTTGCCCGTCACGGCTTCCGGAAATTCGCGTCGATCGCAAATCTTGCCTCGTTCCCTGCTTCTTTATAGAAAAACATTTATAGAGGGACACGCGCCAGATCGATGCAGCTTTGAAATAGAAAACGTTCCTTTAACGCTGCTTTTTACCTGACCTTTTCAAATGTCTTTGCTTCGCCGATTCAAATCTTGAAAGAATTAGAAATAAATTTCCAACTAAAATCTCGAGTATATTTTAGAGAAAAGTTATTGATATTTTAGAGTTTTTAATGAATATTTGGGTCCTAAAAGGTTCTAAAAGGAGAAAACGCTGGCGTAGATGTTGAACTAACTATAGATAAGTACTATAGACAAGTTTCAAGACTAATCCAAGGATAGTGTACACAAGCCACCCTCAAAATAATCTCCCACAACCGCTGCATCTCCGTCTAAACTTCTAACTTTCTTAATACTTGCAGAGGGCCGGTAAACGTGGTTATTACGGTATTTTAGTAGCGTTCATTATAGTTCAGACGGCAATGAAGGAAATAGTTCCTGTCAGAGTTACGGTCCCGAGGCCCGATCCTGTCGCGAAGGACGCCCCCTTAAGAGGGTAGTTTTACGAGAATTTTTAGTATGCGATTCGACAGGTCAGGACGATATTATATAGCATGTTATGGGGTAGATAAATAAGAGGGCACTCAGGCAGATGTCTCGTAAAGTGTTCATATTTAGATTAAAAGCTGCGCAGTTCCCTTTTCTCTTTTTTTTTTACAAGCTACTATGCGTCGCTGCTGCCCGGAGAGGATCGTTCGCGAGCACATGGTGGCACTGAATTTAAACGTGCATTCTAATGAAATCAGAACGGAAACTCGAAACATTTATGCGTACTTAAAACACTAGGAATTGAACGCGAATCAAAATTACAGAATTTAATAGCTTCGGTTCTACTTCACCGAGACTTTGAAAACAGAAAATGCAGATGCAAATGAGAAACTAAATTCTATAGCCCTCAAATCCTTTCAAAGCATGTACTTTCGTCATTCTTTCTGAGAATCATTTCCTCCGTCAATTTATTTTAAGAGGAAATAGTTGTAAAATCAACCCTTCCCTTGCTCCGTAACGTTCAGCTACCCTCCGTCGGGGTAGCCACCCCACGGAAATGAGATTAACAATAAGAAAGTCTAGAATTCATTTCCGGACAATTAACCACAGTCTTGCTGGGAAAACGATCCGTAAATGTTAAATTTCCAGGGTTTTCGCATCTGCGAAGTGTGTGTGTGTGTGTGTGTGTGTGTGTGTGTGTAGAACCGTGGCTTTTTAAACGACTTCGGAAAATTCGAGTTCTTCAATTTCCGACCTATTAAATTGTTTTTGTTACAAAATGAATCGCACTCTTCGAATATAATTAAAAAGTTTCTTATTTCCGGAAGCGTATAGAAAGCAGAACCGCCTCGTCCCCAGTCAGCTTGATAAACGTCCTCTACTCTCGTGTTCATGAAGACGCAAACGAGGTCGACAAATCGGCGAAACAAAATTCGGCGGAAAGCACCGGCCGAAAATATCGCGGCACGTGTTTCCCTGAAAAATTAATCGTTCCCGTAGCCCTCATGGAGAATGGTGGCTACCCTCTAACACCCCCATACCACCCTCTTGCACCGGAGGACGAGTTACCCCGTAAATTCTAGCGAAAGCGACGCATCGTCCTGCCCGGCATGAAAATTAATGACAGGGGCGTGACAGGAGGTGGTGCCTCCGGCCGGTACCTCGCCAAGACTAACCAGCAGAAGGTGGCAAAGGGGGTTGAGGACGAGCGGGAGGGGGTTTAAAACAGGGGGTTTAATGGTGAGGGGGGTTTGAAACGGGGGGATGAACGTGAGGGGGTTGAGGGTGAGGCGTGGAAGAGGAGACGATGGCAGTGCGCGGTAATAATGCAAACAGACACGCGATAATCCGCGAGACCTCGTTAGCAGCGGCGAGAAGCACGTAAGTCATACGTGTGTTCCTGCCAGTCCACCGTTGACGAGGGTTGCTTACGTGTTTCCCGATCCTGCCACTGCGATCCTGGCATCGAAGCCGTTCACCGGAAAGGTTCTCTCTAGCTTCTTTTTCCCCGCCTTTCCAGCCCGTCCGGTGGTTTTAAGTGTTTTTTAACGGGTCAGGAAACGCGGGGTTGCTCAACTCCACGCCCTGCGCATCCAGAGAGAATTTCTTCGACGTTGCCGGCTCGGGAGATGGAACGGTGCTTCGATAATCGCTCATTCTCCTGCTTCGAGGCTCCTAGACATTCGTGACAGTCCACCGCGCCGCGCCGCGCCGAGGCGATAGATGATACCTGAGGAGTGTGCGTAAAACGTGCTGCCCCTGCCTGGGGATTAGAGGGAATCGAGCTCTGTGCGTAAGGGTTACAAAGAATCAGACTCCTGTATGTCTATTAATGGAATACTATGTTAAAGATATCTTTTTCAAAGCATCTGCTACAAACTATTTTGGAGAAGTTACTCAGCAGTTTAATTACCTAATGGGATGACTTTCTTTGTTGTAATCCACGTACTAATAAAACTCATACCAGCGAACGACGTAGGCTCTGCGTCTTGAAAACAAATAATAAATGACGCAACGGTTGCGTCATCGGTTCCGCATGTGTTGAAAATCGTGTGCGAGAGATGGGAGTCTTAGCGATGGTTACGAAAGAGGCCCTGTTCTGTTGTGTGTGCGCTATTTGCTTATTAAATATTCAATTCCGGTACATCTTTACGAGAAAATGCACCAGCTTCTTCTTTAGTGCCTCATATTTCATTGCTACTTCTGCGCACATGTTGCGATTTTACCTGTATCGAATTTTTAAGTCTTTAAAACAATCTTTCTAACGCGATTACGATTCTGCAACATTTTCCCACGGGTTACGCGATCTGGCTTTTCAAACACGGTTTTATATTCGAGAGAGAATTAAGGAAATTCTTGTTCCCTTTGCAACAATATTTCAAATCAAATGACTCGACTGAAATTCATCGCAGTAACGTACAAACTACTGATTTTTATTTTTTCATGACAAATAAGATTTCGCAAATTACCAAATTACCATTTGCTAGACGGTTTTAAATTTCTGTAAGATACCTTAGAGGCTTCCCTCGAATCACCATAAACAAATAAAAGAACGGGGAGGATGGAGGGAGCATGAGAATAACAGTTTATAAATAAACCTGTGTACTATGTGTGCCCTAGCTGCTCAAATGGGTCGAGCAGTTAATGAACCTAACTACAACGATCGTAGGCACTAAAGTATCGTGCATAGATGTCTTATAAGAAACCTTAGGCAACCTGAAAATTAACAAACTTTTCATTGTTGTACACAATAGAATCTTGTGGGTGTGTGTGTGCGCGCGCGCGCGTGTGTGTGTTGGCGCCATAATTCAGTTTAAAAGTGTACAATTACTCGTTAGAAAAACGAAAAATTCTCTTCCGAGTGAAATGTCTGCAAAAGTCGAATATCCCATCTTTTTAACTAATTCCAATTATAGTATTAAAAATGAATTATGGCGCCAATAAAAAGTGGGTCTAATGTACTATGAACGATATGCTTCGCTCGTACGCAAAGTTTCAATATTTGTTTAACTTCCGGATTGCTCTACCTTTGCCTGTTATTCGATAACAAGGATGGTAACGCAGAATGAAAAGTACGTACGAAACGCAGAAAGTACGAACAGGGTAGCAGAGAGAACGGCGATCGCTGTAGCGTGCATGGTGATTAGGAATGCCGGCGGTATCTACTGCCAATCACCCGGAAGTCACCACCCGCATAGTAATTTCCTGCAGGTCCTGCGGGGCCGCACTCGATCCCTAGATGTATCCTTCGGTCACCTCGTACCGTCTCGATAATCAACCTACCGGCTCCCGAGACGTTTCATCCGATCCATGAAGTTAGCCTGCATCGTAGACTGCATTTCGCCCTGAAACAATCGCTAACCTGTTGACTAATTGCGATACCCAACGTTTTCATAACGGCTCTCCTCGATTCTCTATCGATTCGACGAATTTCCTCGATTCTTCCCGCAATTTTCAAGAATCTCCATTGTAAATCCAGAATCTAGGCCCTAACGATATTTCAATTGGGATTTTAGAAACACAATTAATCTTTTCCAATGTTTATTTTACTGTCATTCGTGAATTTGTGTGCTGCCGGAAGCGCATAAAATTTGCCGGCTGGCAACAAGTTGGCGTCTACAATTAAGTCTTGCCAAATACTCTCCCCAAGTTGCTTCTGACACTTTGACTGTCGCGTCACAACATTGAAGCGACACGGATTATCCTAATAATTAACTCCCGTGGTAAAATATTATACTACAAGTCCGAAAAGTTTTTAGGATAACATCCTCCGCTCTGAAAAACAAAAAACTCTTCTTTTATTTTTCACAAACTGCGATCTACCAAAAATTTGAAATCATAAAATGCATTCTTATAGGAATACCGTATAGGCTTGTGACGTCACTCGATTCTAGCTGTAGCATTTCCTCGCACTATTTTCCCCTCAACTCCCTCGGTCTGGTAACGCTGGTTGCTAATAAAGTAACTTGTACAAGCACACCGACACGACTTGGCACTGTCGTGCCATGGTTCAAGAGTACCTCTCTCTTCTTGCTATCACCCTCTTTCTTGGCGACGTAGCTCGACCCTCGCGGAGACTCGTTCAATCATTCATAAAATACGCGTTTTCGAGAGAGAAAGAGAGAGAGAGAGAGAGAGAGAGAGAGAGAGAGAGAGAGAGAGAGGAGAGAGGTCTTCTCCCCAGGGTTTAAATATTCAACGGCCTCGTTCACTTCCCGTGTACCCTGTGTCCGCCAACCCCTGGTCCAATCAACCCTGTCGTCATCCAGCCAGCGACTATCAGCGCCGCTTTTACGCCGGCATCCGCTCTTTCACGGACCCTCCGAACACAGAGTCGCGAACGATACGCCAGCGAATCCTTCGGAGGTTCCGATGTTTACGATCCCGATGTCGTTCGCTCGTCAAGAGATACCTATTCTACCGACCTGTCAATACGCATGCCGGATACAGCGGGTAGTTTCTTGGATTGTATGCCTTCGGTCCAGTTACCCGCTAGAACTGGAGACGCGAGCCTCGAACAATGTCACCAGGAATTTCTTATCCGAACCCATCCGATGGCCGAACATTTTTATAACTACCTAACCCAGACCAAAGCAACGCTGCCCAAGGATTAACGCTGTGACCAGCATTCGCGATATCGTAAGACGAAAAGGTCGTATCCGATTGCCACGGGATTCCGAAGAAATGATTTTATCGTGGGATGCTGGTATAAGGAATAAGTTGACGGGTGCATGGGGGTGCACGGGGACGGCTGGCGAGTTTTACAGCGTCAGTTACCTTTCAACTTCGCTTCGTGTTTGCACCGAGAGCCACCGGCCAGCGGATAGGAAACGGGACATGGGGAAAGCGTAATTGTGTTAGCGAGGAGATACTACACGAGGGAGTGGGTAATTACAGGGTGTGCGACTGAAAAAGGTGGACGAACTTCGTCCAGGGTACGTTACACTTGCGGAACCAGGTCAGACGGACACGAAAACTCCGATCTTCCGCAGGGGAGGTAAACAGTTTTTGTTTACGCGCCGGGACGACCTTGTCGAATTCTGTCTTGAACTCCGTTGCAGTGGAACGAGCTCTTACGGGCACGCCAATTGAGAATTCTTTCGCATTTTCACTTTTTTTAGAAGTTCGAAGTAACTTAATGGAAAAGTTTGTTTTAATTTGTAAACGTTTAAAGCTACAGTCAGTCGCACAGTTGATGGCACACGCTTTGCCACGATCAAAATTAATTCGATGGACTTCGCATCGTTCGCTAGTAAAAATGAAGATATCACCTTTTCAGAATAATCGAGAAATGTATGAAATCGCCACAAGGGATAAAGGAGGGTTAAAACTACTGAAAAGGTTGAATCCCTCGTACAAAATATGCTCTCCATTCGCATGCAGTTCGTCGCGGCGCGGCGCGGCGACAGTCTCTCAATATCGATGCAAATTTTTAGTATCCGTTGTGTCCAGCGTTCCTGGAAGCTCGTACCGGACGACACGCAGCCCTGATCCCGAAGAAAAGGCTCCTCGAAGGGAAATTAATAGTACATGTCCGACAGTGTACTAACGTTCACCACGCATCCTCGGGATGACATGCAGATATATTACCCGGGGCGTAAATGTCATCGCTGGATATTCGAGTCTGTGTAATTTCGGCCGGCCGACCCCCGGGTCGATTCCGCGGCACAATTTCGATGCAAATTCCCGCTCCCGAGATCTTGTCACCCTCGCGCACCCCGTAGGAAGAGCTTCTAGAAAAGACACCCGGTGAAACAGCGGCCACGCGAATTGTTTGTTTACAACGGCGACCTGGGCTAAAAAATTTAGCTAGATCGCAGAGATTCATTCCGGGGGCCGCTCATCGTACAACCAGCGTTCCCACCCCCACAGACGACGTTCTTTGTTGTCCGCGTTTACGGATCGTTACGCCGGACCTCTCAATCCGAAAGAAACCGCTACGATGCGAGCTCGAATTTCGGGACACACTAATATTCAATGTAGAGGGATCGTAGTGATATCGGAAATTTGCCATTGTGGATCTTGCGCATCGATAATACGCCCGTGGACGGGGAAAACGGAATTGATTGGAACTTTATTCAAATCCGTGTCTTAGTATGTTGTGGACTCTCTGGGAGGCAATATTTCTGTCAGATAGGTTTTTGGATATCACGGGGAGAGTTATCATTTTGGTCTGTTGACCCTCGAACAGCACGCGGCGGACCATTCTTACAACTTTCTAATTGACTATATTTAGGCCTTTTCCATATCTGAAAATCGAATTTTCTCGTAATGATTATAATCTTCTTTTATTTACCGATATAATAGGAAATTCCGGAACTTCAGTTGGTTCGAGTCCGATTTTCCCCGGTGACGGATTTCGAAAGCGCAGCGATATTTTCGAAGATTCCGACGCGGTACGAGGTAAGTTTTGAAATGTTTGATTACTTGCGAGCGCGGCTGCTTTCCGTTTGATATGCGAAAGTTTGTGGCAAGATGACCGATCGATCGGAGGGTCGTATGAAATAATTGGGAAACTCGTGAACAATTCAGAGATATGTACTTAACGGAGTAACGGGACAAGCGATAACAATTATGCGAATCGCGGCACTGTGTAACTTAGCCTAATTGCTCACTAACCGATCGAGGTGTCTGAGCGCCCGAATGGCGATTCAACGACTACGGACTAACTGTTGGAGTCCTGAAACGCCCACCCCCTCCCAAACTAATCCTTGCAGCGATTTGAATATTATGCTTCAACAACGAAAAACTGGGGAAAATGTTAATTCACTTTCTATGGAAATGCAGCCGTATCTCCATGTGTTACAGAATTTCTTCGTGCATGGAAATATGGCTGGACCACCATCGGACATCTATATTTAACGCACGGCTTGCGAAAAAAGCACTCGCTAAAATTACAACATACAAAATCCTTCCTCTTGTAAAACACTGATAAAATAATATCCATTTCAGCCATTCAATCTTCCTTCAGGATTTATCCCGTAAACCGTTGGTTAGGTTAGCTACTGAATATTTCGTCGTAAAATTAATCTTTATACCTGGCCTTTCTTGGAAGTTGAATTTCACATTCAACACAATATTGTTAACAGCTCGTCTATGGAAATAAATGCGTAGACATTTTCCTGAAAAAATGGACGACGAAGAGAAGAAAATTAATACGACTACTCTTTCGACTGCACTCCTGAGGATTTGAACATATTTTACAAAATCCTTTATACATGGAAATATGGACGGCACACGTGCACCGTCGGACGATCCCAAAAATATCTATATTTAATGCACTGACTACCAAACGTGCACTTGCAAAAATTGCCCAAAGCAGGAACACTTTTTCTTCTGCAACAGTAAATCATAAATTATTATTTATCGCGTTAGTCATTTCTTTATACTTCTTGGTTCTCAAGTTGTATTATTCGAACTAATTCTTCAAGATGAACGTTGATCTTAATCATTCTATTATAATTCTTAAAAATTCGATTTGATCTACCAAAAAATGATAATTTAGATGGAACGTTTAAAAGTGTAGATGAGAAAATGAACCCAAACCCGAGGGGTAAATTGCACATTTCTCTGGAGAGGCAGCGACTGAAAGTCGAAGAACCGAAAATTAGCCGACAATGGAGCCCCGTTGGCAATTCGCAGAGAGGTTTTAATAAAACAGCGGTCGCTTCTTGAGCGAGTTGGTCACCCCCGCAGACAGTTCGCCCGCCACGTTCTAATTCGGCTACGGTTTTTGCCTCTTTGGATGCATTACGCTGTTTGGCTTCTTCGTCGACCTGCCCTGGCATCCGGCCTCCGTGTATCTGCAGAATTTACCGAGGAGTAGCCGGTTTCCACCGGCGCAACGCGGCGCGGCGCGGCGCGGCACGACGCGGAGCGGCGGAGAACAAAGTCACCGGGCCGTCTCCTTCTCGGCCACCCCCCTTTCCGCTATTTAACCCTTCACCCGGAGCGTTTACCTCGGGGTCATAAGCATTTACTGCACCTCGCCACTTTGTACGCAGGCCGAAGGGCTTTCGAGTCCGACTCGCACGTGAAATACGGTAAATAGAACACGGGAAAGAATGCGAATAGTCCTCCGATTCCGACCGAGCGAGACCCTTTGCATAATCGCCCGGGGAAAACCACTCACTTGCCGGACCTTCTAATCTCCGACCTGTTCACGATTAGCGAACGACGAAGATTTCATGCTGGTAAGTCGAGCAAGAATGTGTTACCGCATCGATGTTCCTACCTGATTCATCCCCTTCGCATAGGGCATAGAGGTTGGTTTTTCAAGTGTGTACGGTTCACAAAACGGGATTATTTGATAGCGCGTTGGTCATTTATCGACTATTTTGTATGTGCTAAATTCTGCGAGGTAACAATTTTTCTGTCTTGTGAATATAAGAAATTGGAGAGGTTTTAATAAAAAATTTTTTCTTCTTTCAATTACGTGTTAATAATTCGAGTATTGAATTGCAATCGGAAGCGCAGCTGTCGTTTTGCGAAAGAAGAGTGGCAGATAGCAATGAAATCGCACAGCGTCGTTTCCGATGAAGATAAATTCTTTTTAATTTAATAACGTGTAATGATTAAAACGTGTCATGGTATGATTTTTCTACACGCGTCACCGAATTCCTCCCCTTTATAGGATTTAACAGACGGATATTAAATCCTTCAATATCCACGATTCCAGCGACCCTCTGTCACCGGAGTTCCGCTGATAAATGATAAATACACGACTGCTGTTGCGAATTGGAAATTCGCGGGCATACCTCGGCGACGACAAGAGAGAAAGAGAAAGAGAAAGAGAAAGAGAAAGAGGAAGGGAGAACTTGGTGAATGTAAATTAAAGCTACATCTTCTGGAATCGCTTATGAATATATTAAGCACGCCGTCTATGTATATTTTAACAGAGATTTATTAGAGGGATGTTCGAGCGTCTAGAAACCGTAGCTTCGCGTCGAATCCGTAGCGAAATACCGTAATCAAGAATCGTTTGTTTTCGAATAAATCTTTCGACACTTCCGCGAACCATCAACAAAGCACATTTGCACAACATTTCTTCCGCTTAAATGACTACAACGTTTTTATTGTTCCGTATTTCATCCATTCTGCGAAAAATGGATAAAGGCTCAGCTACGATTAATGGAAAAGGGAATGCGAAAGATTAAATTTCGACAGCTCGAATAATCGTTCATTTCCCGTGCACCCCCATGGGCCATGGAGATGTGGGTCACGTGTGTGACGTCACCGGTTCCAGCAAAATGCAGGCGAAACTAAAAAATATATTGGAGGCAAAGGATTAAAGGGAATCATAGGTTGTCGAAAAAGGAGAGGAAAAAATCGGATATAGAAGGGTTAACGTGAAACCCCGCGAAGGCGTAGCGAACGCCGCGAGCTATTCAAAAAGGCTTTCAACCGATTTTTATCAATTTTCAGCGCGCGCGAGCTTCCTCGATGCTTCGTAGGAAATGGAAACGCTCGGGTCGCGTGCTTCAATCACTTAAAGCTCTCCTCTCTGTGGGCGGAGGATAAATTGTGCTCGGAGGAACGCCGATGGTAATTTATTAAGAACGTTTCATGCCCCTTCGAGTCGCGAGAAACGGATAATAGTCATCGAACCGATCGCGAACGTGCGAGCAAAATATATTTCTACATATCTATCACAAGAAACAACAGATTGTCCGGAAACATCAGAGGATCGCGATATCGTCCGGGATATTCTTCGAAATAAACAAAAACCGAGCTTGTAACTTCTGATAATTTTTAACAATATTTCATTGCGAACAATTGGACGCGTCAATAAATTTTTCTAAAGTTCCATCGTCTCGACCCCCTGCACTCTATTTCAACTTGAAAATCAAACTTGTCTTCCAAACTAGAATATTTCCATTCTATGGGATTTTTTTCATTTTATGAAACTGGTGCAACTTATTCATACAATACTTGAATGTTTAGTAATTTGTTTAATACGAACAAATTGGATAATGTAAAAGTTATTTGGAATAATGCCATAGCAATTTTTCGAGTGCCGAGGGGAATGAAAAGTTACGCATCGAGTCGGTGTAAAAAATGAAAACTTAATCAAGGGAGAACAATACCTGGACTCGAAGGCCAAGCGAATCCACGGGAATTTCATAGCGGGGATGGTCCCGTTTTTAATCCAGTTGTCGGCCGTTCTCCGGCGGAATTCGGGCAAAATAACTTCCTCGAAAATTGAACAATAGGAAAACAATCCGGCCATTGCGTAGCCTGGCGCTGAAATTTTAAGCGCCGGAGATAAGACGTAGACTCGATTCCAGCAAGGACAAAACGGTACTATGGGTTTCCTTAGATTGAAATATTCAGGCATTCCCAGCATCCAGTCTAGTGTTTTATTCGGTGTCAACGTTTTTCAGTGCATCTACTTCGGCGAAAGAGTTTACCGCAGTTTTATTTAACCGGACAAAATTCATGACTAGGCTCGCGACCTTTATGCAAGATGAAAATTGTCCAAATCGATCCAAACTAGATGCGACGCGATACGTTTTCGCCGTGCGTCGAGGTAGCGTAACCTAAAGCGAAGGGTGTGTCCGTGCGAGACGTTTTAAGGGAGAGATGCTCGACAAAGGCAGCCATTCTGCGGCAGACAGTCTGTCGTGAATCCGAAGGGTAAGTCAGCGACGTGTGCGGACTATATCGCGCTCTCGGTGCCGCTAATACCACACACAGAAATATTCTCGCGTTTCGCCGGTGTCCCCGAGTCTGAAAATCATCCTGCAAATCCCGCCGGCTATGGAACGGGCCGTTACGTTCCTCGGGAAAGAAGACGCGGGATCCAGACCCGCGATCAATTCGATCGTTTCTCGATCGTTCGATCGAACGACGTCGACCGTTTCCCGAACCAACACACCTAACGCTACGTGTGTAACGCTACCGATACCTTGCGCTCCTGGGGGAGAGAAACGTATGGCGCGCGCGTTTCTAGGGATAAGTAGCGAGGTCACATGTGCGAGGCCGCGAAGGTATTCTTACGTGTCTGCGTATTTTATGTCCTTAAAAGCAGCCTCTTATCCTGCCTCCTTTGCGCAGGGGACAGTGGGACGCTAAGAGCACCGAAACTTATCCCAGCTTTCTATTATTTATATGTTTTGCTTTAATGGCCGTTGCCCGGGGGTCTTACGTTTGCTTGCGTCGCCTTAATACTTGGGCGAGGTCCATTCTCTCTCTCTCTCTCTCTCTCTCTCTCTCTCTCTCTCTCTCTCTCTCTCTTTCTCTCATCTCAACGTCCCGACGTCCGGCGATCTCGCTTTTTGGTTTCTTGAACAAGGGACAGGGCGTGGTCCGGTCTACATCATCCGTGTCCCCGTTTCGCCCTGGAATCGACTTAGGCGAAAGCCTCGAGGATCGAGCAAGCGGATAGACGACGGTGAATGCGCGCCTGCGGTTTGCAAGGTCGTTGGAGATTAGCTAAATAAATTTTATTCCAAAAGCCCCAAAACCCTCGTTGCGATTTTATGCGCCTTTCGACGGTTGACCGAATCGGATATTCGCTAGGGCGCGCAGCGACGCGGCGTTTGAAAATGATTACTAGGATCTTTAGGGAAAATAAGTATTTGCCAAGTTAATTTTGGGAGACAAGAATCGAATGTGAAAACGTATTTGTTTGTTCTGATTATTTTAGTAAGTCGCGCAGATTCGTCGCCAATTGAACCGAAACCTCGAATAAGCATCTCAGCAGTATTAAGAGTATAATTTGAAAGAGTGGTAAGATTAAGATTCTCACGACTTAACGAAACCACTAAACAGAGAAATCGATCTCCGTTTGGTTCCTACGTCTTGCAATTGATACAAAGAATTTTTCGCGAATGCGTTAATTGCAAATGATGGACCGGATCCAGGACAAGGAGAACGGATGCGTTACGCTGTTGCATTTGTGCCCGAGCCTGGGAACAGGACCATCCAAAGGCCCCGAAGATGCAACGACATTTAAATATCGTCATAGCTCCCGTCTTACGATGCCTCTTACCGTTCGCATGATTTTTTCAACGGCACTTCCGTGCGCCCAGAACGGCCCCTTACGTACCGGCAAATCGTTCCTCTCCGGCTCCGACAATTCCACAAAGAGCACAATGTACTCCTTAAAAGCAGGCGCATCAAGAATTCTTCAGGGCCATTTTTCGAGATTTCAATAATATTACGATGAACGCACGCATACGCTATACTCGCGGGCCGCCATCTTCGACTTTCTAAAAAGCGTCCTTCCTTCTACGCGACCTCCTTTTAGTCGGTCTTCGTTTATTAATGAGCGCAGACTTATTAATACCGTCCCCGAGACGTTCGCGACGGAAAGGTGTACAAGCGAGCCCGAATGTTACGTAAACTACATTTTTACGAAACGATGCTTGCTAAAACACGTCTACAAGAAACTGAAATTAACTTTGTTTTCTATCATTTCCTGGGAGAGAAAAGGATATTTAAAATAATAAGTGTACCCCTGATACGCGTTCCACCTCGTACATACATAATACATGTATATTTTGGAAAAATCTACTCGCTTACCCATTTGCCGGCCCTCGAAGGTTCAACTCTGTACCCATAAGAAGTGCCTCCTATAAAATATCAAGCTGCAAAACGCTAATATTTGTTAATTCCTCACAAAACTCAATCCGCCTGTCAAAGTCATCTTCCAATAACTTTTGGTGAAACTGCATTTTATTAGGATGCCACTAATACACCAGTTACCATTGATACTTGTCGAATTGAACTAGTAGAACTCACAGTAAACTGTCCTGTAATTTCGATTTGATCAGCTTCTTTTATGAATTTTGACTGGTTTTTTTTTTAAATTTGTCACCGATCCTGTTTCCTTAAACTTTGCAACTAATTGTAACACGTAAGTATGGGAAACATGTGTATCAGGATGTCTCTTATTAAACGTAGCAGCAATTCGACGAGCACACTCATCAGCTCCACAAATAAAAATGATTTCTACTCGTTCTTCTAAAGAATACACCATTTTATACAGTTAACATTACAATCTTATATTGAAAGACAGACAACATAAACAAGAGATCAATACAGGACATTTTGTTTTCAAACGGTACGTGCTAGTACAACTGAAAAACATCAACTACACAGAATTGTACAGGAATGTACAGCTATTCCAACAGATACCTTCAAAAATGTTCGTTCAGAATTTGAGAATCGTCTATATTATTGTTTAGAAAACAACGGAGATCATCATTTTCGAGATATTCGGCTGGTAAGTTTTCAAATGAACACCCTGTACAGAGGTAACGTTTATTTACAGTTTGGGCACGAAAAATAATCAATAAATTAAAAATTAGATAATAAATTAATAATAAATAATAAATTTTACACTTGTTTTTACACACGTTTTTACACTACAAGTTGTTATCGTTTACAACAGTAGGGCTTCAACTTCTGTATCGAATAAACCCCAGAGCCGCAGATTGCCACAATTTAATCTTGCATTTATTGTTTACTTATTGTTAGATATCTACAAACATTTTTTTTCCATGAGCACGGTGGCGCACCTTGGCGCAAGAGAGATATGCCGTCTTTGAAACTTCGTTAACGTTGCTCTTTTCCACGTTTAATAGCATTACCTGTAAAACTGCTCGAAAAAATTAAAAATAAATATTTCACGCGATTCTTTCCGGGTCTTGGTACTCGAAGTAAGCCAGAAAAAAAAAAATTTTTTACATTACTATTTTCACAGGTGTATACGGTTTTTCAAACATGCGCTTGAATTTATGTTGAAAACTAGGTATGCTTAGCATGGCCGAATTTAAGATGTTCTGCAACAAAGTGAATTTGGATGTTGAACTGATTCATCCTTGAAACGTTTTGATTTACTTCCCTACTAGTCAAAAATATAACAAATTTGATTGTTCAAGACACTTGAAAACATGGTGTTTTTGCCTCTCTCAAACCTCTGTGCGCTGTTTTGCGCGGCTTCTGGCGCGCTGTTCGTCGAAATGTTAGGTCTGTGGGAGGCATAATATTTACAACAAATAAAATAAAGGGTTGCCCGGCGTGAAATTAGACGATATTATTTTTCGTGCTCGCAATGTTAACAGCCGAGGGGGTCGCGCGCGATAATGCGATTAATATACGAGGAAAATATTCTCGATAGCGTGCCGCGAAAATGATTTTCATTAGAAAATATTTCCAAGTATCACTCACAGTGGGGCAAAGTAGCGTGCATAATTCCTCTCCCCAATATAGCGGGCAGATCCAGGCCTTGCGCGTCTTTGACGGTATGAGTGAACCTGTACGTGCAGGGTAAGATCGTAAACGGGTAGGTTGCGGGGATGCGGGGTTGCGGAGCCGTGGCACTTAGCAGGCCGCGCTAACGTTTTCTCGTTAGTGCTCTTGGTACCGACAAAACCGGCCCTGGTAATTACTTCGCCAATTACTTCGAAATATTTTCCCTCTATATTTTCTAAATACTTTCTTCGCTCGTCTCTTTTTCCGCCCCAATCTCCTCCCGCCACCGCTATTCCCGTTTCTGTTTCCCTTGTTCATTCTCACGCTCCCCCCTCCCCCCTCCCGCGCCCCCCTTTTTTCTACCACCGTTCGACGGTGTGTACGGGGATGGTTTAATTTCGCGCCGTTTATTCGGGTCGACGACAGCGGCGCGGCGGCATGGCACGGCGCTGCGAATGATTGCTGTTCACGTGTTCACGGAAAGGTGTGCAACGTTCCGCGTTTAGCAAACGTTTGACACGCTGCTTCGTGTGTAACAGGCACGGTTAATTAATCGAATTACGGCGACATTAATGCGGCAATTTTAACCGGCGCCCGCTAAACCCACGCAATTAGAGGATCGATAATGCGGCGACACGCGTCGACGATTCTTTTTAATCGCTCCACGGCCGAGTAATTACATTCGCACTCGAGCCGCCCGCGCCCGCGCCCGTGCCCACGCCCACGCCCGCGTCATCGAATATCGAGATTATTTCTTTGTGATTTTTCTTGTTACCAGCTGCTCGACCTGCGAAAACGGCGGATAATCGATTCTCGTTGTCGAGCCACTCCTTTCGAGTCGACACAATAAAAATGCTTCTTCTAGAACGTTTTCTCTGTTGCCTTGTCTCTCGACAATGTATTCGAATACAATCTCGTCATTGTTTATACAGCTTTTACCGTTAATAATTTGTTTGTTTCTCATTATTTCTTCACAATGAAATATACAGCTTGTTTGTAAGACTAAATTTGTCAAAATAAAGTTTTGTTGTTAGGCCGAATATTAGGCTACAATCAATGTAATTATTCCCATACCATTCCCATACCTTCGTCATCTCTTCCGCCGCTGGAAGACAAAAGCGATTTCCATAAGATTTCCAATTTCCAACTTCGATCTATTATATCCTGGTTAAGCCAAAGAACTTCTGAAGTGGAGAAGTTTAACATTTCCCATACTATCGCAAGCCCCGTTTCGCTGTTGGCCCTTGAAGGCCATCTTGCGGTGGAGAATTAGGGATTGCTCTAAGCAATATTTAGACACGTGACTCAGACAGATCCTGTAAACCAGAGACGAACGAACATTGAGATACGCCCGACGGAACTTCGTTTCTACATTACACGATCCTTGAACTTCAACCATCCCAATTTTCCATTCAGTTGGGTCACCTCGTTGCAGCATCGCGCAACTTCTGTAGCTCCATTCATAAGTGTACCCGGTCGTTCGAAATTATTATCACTGAATTTACCAGGATAGTCGAGCCACTTGGTCTCGAAAAAAGTTTTAATAAAAAGTCCGGTAGTTTGCAGTTGCTGTACCTCACCGTGGGCATCCAACATGACCGCACTTGGTAACAACCTTTTCTCGTACGTCTACTCCTAATTTTTCAAAGTCCCGCAAATTTTTCTATAGTTTCCGACATAACGATGGTTTTAAACCTCGAACCACATTTTTCTATAGTCCCAGGTTTTCCCAACGTTTCCAAAGGTTGAAAATTATATTTTGTAATTTTTTAAAACAATGAATGCGTTAAAATTGCTAAGAAAATGATTATCTCCATCGATCATCGACTGCGGCAAACGTTTCCCTGGTGGATTTTCCGTGATTTTCCATCTGGATAAAATCCGCGACGCTTTCCGTGCGTCGCGCCGTGCCACTCAGGGGTGCACCGGTCAAAAGGCGCGCACGTCGGCAAAAGCGTCGTACTCTCTCACGCGGCGTATCTTGTTTCCGCGCAATCGCCGCGAATTATTACTAGTACGTGTGTGCCCTGTCGACGGTGAACGCGTGAAATTTTCGGCCCGGCTGGCGTAAAGTAACCACGAACGTTCAACCGTGAACTCGGCAAACACGAGACGCGCGAAAGCAGCGCTCGCGGTCGTGCTGCGCTCCGCGCGCCGCGGCGTGCTTAAGTAAGCCGGAGCTTGAAAATTCCGGCAATGCGAACGCGTTTGCGGATACGAGGCGAGTGACTCGCGAAAATTTCGCGACGCGAGTCGAATCGTGCCTACGTTTTAAACCACTCACCTCACCTTTTGCCCTCGGAAAACCGCCCCAGAAAAGAGAAGAACCGTGCCGCGAAAACGAGCACCGAAAGCGAAATCGAAAATCTCGGCCGCCTAGGAACCAGTAGAACGAATTACCCCGCTCGTTAACGACTTTATTCGCACGCGAAGTAATTATATTTGTGTCTTGCTAGCTCTCGAAACACCCGACGCGTTCCTTCGTTTTCATTTTCATGGATTAACGTTCATACTATAATAATTTCTTGAGATTTTGATCTTTCTTATCGTATATATTTACTTATGTACTAATATTCTAGATTGTATTGATAATTATGGTAATTTTATTTCTCTCTTTAACGTATTTTGACGTACAGATAGTGGAATTAGTGAAACATGCAAAAGCGACAGATTCTGTTAGAATATTGTCGAATTTTGTCGAATTTTGTCGAATTTTACCGTTTTACCGTCGCGATGAAGAAATACCTAATAAAAGATACAATTTTGTACGTAATACCAGCTTCCGCAAACTGGGTCATGAAAATTTGTATTTACATAAAAATCCACAGTTTACACGTGGTTTATTACGTGCGCGGTTTGCAACAGAAAACTAGAGAAATGTTTCACTCTTTATTGGTATTAATATATTTATAGTGACAGTACGAACATTAACAATAATCGTTAGTTCCTCTCTAATTTGAGAAATATTCCGTCTAAAAATATTGAAGTATTTGCAGTGTGGTTGGTACTCAGTGTTCAATACTGCACTATGTTCCATGTATTTCTGTTAGCTGGCTTATTGGAAAAACGAATGTTAACAAATATTTAAAATCCCGTATATTTCACGGAGCCGGAGATGTATTTTCCTACATCATTCTGAAACGCACGGACCATATAAATGCTGGATTTAAAGCAGATTAATGTCGCAGCTACAAAAGACACGATCAAAAGGGTTCTTTCAATCCCCGACGAAAAGACTGATTAATTGGCGCTTATATCTTTCCAAAGCTGTGTCTTCTCACTAATTTTCAGTCATACCGAGAGCGTTTCTCGCATAAGAATGGATTTATGTCCATTTATTTGAAATCTCGTGACCGAAAAGGACCTCCAAGAAGATTGCTATATCACCGGCAATTATTAATATTCTTTACTGAAATGCAAAAGGTTGGATTCAAACTATTATAAAAATACCAAATGGATTAATGCCAACTACAAAGTTAGGAGCGAATCTGATAAATCATTTTCGTTGGTTTAGAAAATGCTGGGTTAGGTCAAACAAGCAGACCAGGACAGGTTCCACGATTCCGTGTCGGGATACTCGAGGGATCCAGTGAGCAGGACAATCGGAATACCTAATCGGTGTCCCGCACTATGAGGAGCACGTCAGATTCGACAGAGCAGATTATCCGGTCGCTGAAATATTTTCGAATTCGCTTTAATGGAGCCAGTGGCCGGTGCAATCAATCAAATCGAGACTCAATATTGACATCGTCCTCGAGAAGGAGCGAATATACCGTGCGGGTCCATCTAAACGTTTCCGTTTCGCGAAACCGGAAATCCACGGACGGTTAGCGACTCTTTGTAAAATCAAAATTCTCCAAGTAGATTATAAGGAACAGCAGCTATTATACGAACATGAAAATGTATTTTTCGTTTACAATTTTAACAACTGTTTCGTATTTCGTAAAATCGTGAAGGTTAAATAAGCGTTAAACAAACGTTATATGCATATGCAACAATATTATTTCTATGTGGGTAACGAGATCACGGTGTTGACGGTTTCAACTCAGGTTTCAGCCGAGAATAGCCGAAAAATAGTTGCGAAAATTATCAGGTCTCGTGCACCGTGTTGCCCGGGAAATTTACAATCAAGTACAAATAAGCTCCCTAATTTGCACACCGGGGGCTGGACCATTAGAATTCCGACCCAGCCGATTTACATACAAAACTTTGCAAATTCTACTCGCCGCCGCGCCGCGCGCCGGACCGCAATCGTCCGATTTTTCGCCCTAGCAGATGGAACAGTTTCTCTAACCTCGCTTTCCAGGGGTTTTCCTGCGGTGAAAATAGTTGCGTTATCGGCCCTTTCGGGGCTTTTGTTACAAAACTCGCGAATGCATATATCATTTATCTACGAGACGGATGAAATACGACCGTTCCGCACTTTTCTCGCTCGAGTTTGATTTTTTTCGCGGCTTGTTATTGCGTTTATCTTTCGTGATCTTCGCAACGAAGTAATTTTATTATTGTCGACACGCGTGTCGACCGACGCTCCCCCCGTTTAATTCGCGATTTCGGGCGACGTCCGCTAATAAATCCGCCACGGTTTCAGCGCATTGTTTGGCTGCATTTGCATTTTTGGATCGCGGTTATGCAAACCGAACGTCACCCTTTAGCTGATTTCGATAAACCTGCCGGGTGTTTGATCTCGGCTACCTGATTTGTTTGGGTATAATACTCCTGACTATAAATATCATCTGTTTAACAGTCGGTCTATAGGGAAACATCAAACAATTCAACGGACTCGCCTGCACGCGTGCGCAAGTATGTTTTAGTCGTTCGTAACACTGTCTGTCCAACAGCCATAAATTATTTCGATACCTACTATGCGATTCTTATAGAGTTTTTCGCGCTGATTCCGAATCTGTCCTTAATTTTTCTCCTATACGTAGAGTTTTGAAAAAAACTTATTTTTCAAATTTGAAGAAATATTGTGATGTTATTATAAAATATATTGAATTGTTCTTTAAGACAGAAGATTCTGTAGACTTTCCCGAATACAGTGATATCCAATATTAATACATTATGATTGTTTAAACATGTTTAAACAATGATTAAAGACAAAGAGACACCACTTTTGCACCCATTTTTGAGGATATTTTTCAATTTATATCAGAAAACAAGGGTCCAGCGGAAAATCGAAGTATACCACGCGATAGAGCAGACTTTCATCTTGAGAAACCACCCTTTCAAATTTCCAACGTCGACGTTTTTTTCGATCCAAAAATCAAAATATCTTCGCCCGACATGAGTTGCCGCCAGTGATGCTCTTCCACTAGCGCGGTCGTTCGACGGGATACGGCGCGGCGAACGCCCGTTCTAATGATGAGCGCCGCTGGCGGCAACAAAAAAAAAGTTGAAATTTGTTGGACCGTGTAATCGAACGATGTCTTCTCGGAATCTGGTGACACCGCTGTTTGGTTTCTCACTATAGCAATTAATTCGATTCCGTTTTTACCATTGCTGCAACACCTGTCGCTATCGTCTAGACGATTTACCCTGACATCGCGAAATGTGAAATTTTCTAGTCAATTTCTTTTTGAACGTCTGAAACGTGAGAAATTCTGAGAAATCCTTTTTATACAATGTTCCGCATACTTAAGGCTCGTAGAAGAATTAAAAAGAAAACAAATTCAACGCACTTGGACCGTCACGGTTGTTCACAGCCTCGATCCTCTATTACAGAATGTCTTTTCGCAATCTCCAGTAGACTATGCCGAGCACAATGCTAAAAATCGTCGAATCATTCCCATCCGGGCTCGCCGTTGCGAAAGAAGTACCGCCGTCGTCGCGGCCGTAGAGATCGACAAAGGTGGGCCAATGATTCTAACCAGGGCCCCTCTGATGTTTTATGGAAACAACGACGACGGAACGGGAGCTTTGAAAGTTGCGCAGCCAGGGCCGCGTATAAATTGCAAGAGGCGAGTGACAATGCGCCGTTCCCCGGGTCATAATAGAAACTTCAGTGGCTTTTTTGTGCGAAAATGGTACTCGTGTTGCTCGGCTGTCGGCGTCACCGGCCCCGCCAAGCAGGACGAGAACGAGAACGAGAACGAGAACGAGAACGAGAACGAGAACGAGGACGAGAACGAGAACGAGAACGAGAACGAGAACGAGAACGAGAACGAGAACGAGAACCAGAACCAGAACCAGAACCAGAACCAGAACCAGAACCAGAACCAGAACGAGAACGAGAACGAGAACGAAAACGAGAACGAACGAACTAACTGGCTTGAATCGGACGCAAGAAAATGCAAACAACAACACCTATAACAAAATCCGTAATTCGTCCACGTGCCTCATCTTGCCTTCTTGCGAAAGCTGTTCAACAATTGCTCAATCAGGATATTACTGTTCCTGCAAAAAGTGATTGTCCTTTTGAAAGTGGTAGAATATTGCTGTTAGCGACTGTATGTACTATACGAAGGCGAAAATGTTTGGTTTTCGAACAAAAATAGCTCCGAGTGCGAGGGTTTAATATTTCCAAAGCTAGTAGCTTTGGTAGGACGAACTGTAGGACCACAAACGAGCTTAAGACAGTCAGAAACTTCGTTATAAATCCTGGGGCGCTAAAGGGTTAAGTGTTTGATCGAAATAGTTTGGAGTCTTAAAATCTGGAGCGTTCGAAGTCGGACACCGGTTTGGTCTAAATTGGCATTCCGTTTGCCGTCGAACCGATGCGCGAAATGAAAGGGAGAATCTTTCGCTAGAAAGCCGCAAGAAGCTTGATTCGAGAGGATCGAAATAGAGAAGGAAGGTAAAATCGTTTGGAAAAAATGGAGGGCCAATTTCGTCGGAGGGTGTTCGTCGAACGTTCTCGATCATTATCCGAGTTTAGGAGGGAGGAATCCCAGGTTCACGGTAAATTAAGTACGACGCGAGGGGAAAGGGAAAGGGAATGGCAAAGAGAAGGGGAAAAATTAATCCCCAGGCGGCGCGGTGCCGAAGATCAGGCGAGTCGATATGGTTTCCACGGGTCAGATCGTCGGAGAAAGGGGAGAGAAACTGGATAAAACCGTGGGGCGAAAGCTGCATGGATTCAAAACAGGTATTAAATATAAACCGCGACACTGCCTGATGGAACTACCCTTCTGCTTTAACCGGCTGCCTGGCATTCTTCCTGGATTTTCTTGCCGGCTAACTTTTCTGTTTATCCAGCAGACGAATTTGCTTCTCCCTCGGTTCGTCTTCTTCAACACTTCTGCGGGAATTGGTCCGTTAAACGCTTTTCACAGTCCGAGGAAAGTTTTCGCCCAAGACGTCGCGTCGTTGCTTCCGATCTGTGACACCGACTGTTGCGGAAAATAGTAATGATAATGGTATTAAAAGTTTCTTGCGTTCCGACGCGATAAAGTATGTCTTAAACGTTTGCATTCTGCCTTTACTGCAGCAACGTTTATTCCGAAATATTGTCACTGGCCTGGGCGGATTTTTATGTATTTATGATATCTACACATTATGTGTTTTATGAAATACTCGGTTGCAACGTAAATTCGTTCGGTAGAAAATATCTTCCAATTTCACAAATTTTCTTGTGTGCGACTCGCAACTAAGGAGTCTTTTACTTCTGGTTAAAGGCTTGTATAAGATAAAATAATAATACAATTCGGGTCTCGAGAGCCGGGAGACAAACTAGAATAAAGCAGGAAAAGGGAAAGAAAGAAATTGGAGTTAACATCGCTAAAGAAACAGGAAAATAGTAAGACCTAGTAATACCTTTTTTCAAGGGCGTTTCCCCCGCGTTAAAGTGAGGAAAGTACCCCTAAGATTATTCCCCTCCGATGCTATCTTCTGAAGAAAATTCACTGAGACCATAACTTTGACCGTATCGTACGCTGTTTCTTCGCAAGTTGTCGGCGAAAATGACAGTTTCATTAAAAAGGGGTACAGCTTTCGCTGTTGGAAAATCTTCAAAAGATCAATTTCTATTTATTATTAATTTCACTCGCGTTTAATTTGTACTCGTAAACGATGATCAACTCGCATTCACCAGTGAATAGTTTTACTTTAAAGGGCTTTGTGTAACTATACTTTACCCTGTAACTACACTCGCGGGCAAGCTAGAGGGCTGAAATTTGACTCAGAGGGGTTTTTCTCGGTCAGCTTTCGAATGGTTTGATAGTCAGTGAAAAACCTCTAAGGGCAGTTTTGACGATCTTGATCAACTAGGTCCTTTTAGTTGAAACTTGACGGTGTACTCACTAGGGGATAATTTATAAATTATTATCGACCATTGTCAAAGAGTATCCATAACAAACTAAAGCATATCAGCGCATCAACCAAACTAAAGGCAATCCAACACGGAAGAAATCGTTGAATCGAGCTATCCAATACCGCTGTATCCCTCTAAGTTCCCTCGCAGTCAAACGAATTAATGGGGGCGCTCCCAGCTAATTTCGCGGTAATTTTTCGCGAACGGTGGCGGGTCTTCGGAATCAATTCTTTTTACGAGATCCCAATAGTAATTCGGTAAACGGTCGGCGGGTCTTGCGCTATAGAAAGATTAAGAAAGAGTGAGAAAGAAAAAGGCAGAAGGAGAGGGAGCGAAGAGAGAGAGAAAGAGAGAGAGAGAGAGAGAGAGAGAGAGAGCTCTATCTCCGTCCTAAAAGCTGTCTCTTATCTGGCGACCTCCTTTAAGCCGAGCCACCGAACTTCATGACTCCTGGCAGTTTCTGAAGCCGCGAATAATGAAGGGTAACGACGTAGGTAAGGAAGAGCCTACCGTTCGTAAGCCGGAGATATTAGTTTTATGCTTTACAAGGAACCATACTTCCCGGCCCGTGATCAAATTACGGTGGCGAAACCTCGCTAGTTAGCAGTCTGCAAAAACCCTGATTTTCGGGAGTTTTTCCTGGAAAAACGAGCTGGCTCCTTTTCTTCATAAATAGCTCATTCGAAAGCGCGTACGTTGGACTACATATGGTGATTTTTGTATTGCAAACTCTTCAAAAATACCCGAGTTGTAGCATTTTAATAAAGTCGAAAGGTTTCAAATTCTGAATAATCGTATTTTCTGGTGTTGAACTTCTACAGACACAGAATACGTGAAATGTAAAAATCATATTTGCTATTGAATTTATTAATTTTACTTTCGAAATGTTTCGATTGTTATTGTTACGAAAGCCTCTAGTTAGCTAATTAGAATTAATGAAACTTTCTAGGTCCGCAGCAAACAATGGGACAAAATCGTACAGGATAAGTACATTAAAATAAGGCGTTCGCTCCAAAACATGTTCCCGTTCAGTTTTTCAGGAGAAATTTCTAAAAATCAAGCTTTTTTCAGATTGTTAACTAAGCATGACCCCTTGACGTGCAGCTCCAGCCGTGTTTTCCGCGCGGAGAAACGTCAAAACTCACGGTTCCCCGTTTTTTCCGCGCGAAACCGGCGACTTATCCCCGGAAATGTGTAAAAATGAGAATTAAAAGTTCGCTCGCAAAGCGGCCGCCTTCTGTCATAAATCCCGCGATGCCGGAATGAGATATAATGATAGAAGACTATCAGACTATACGTTTCGCAGCCTGAAAGCATTGGACGTATTCATGCGCGCATAATTTGATCCGTAAGCCGTCGGAACGAGAGGTTACGTACGCCACAAGTTCAGCTTCGAGTTGCGAACTTTCCTATAGAATGCTTCAAAATCCGTGGTACCAGCCAAAACCCATGGAAATGCCAACATAATTTCATAATGGCAACGGTGATCGCATAAATCTGCGGTCTTTAGCCGATAATTTTTGTTGGAAATTTTTGGAACACCCTGTATACATCTACATCTCTCGTTAAGTTAAATCAGCACGTTAAATCTGCTTCGTCTGAAACTTTGAAAAATTTCATGATTGCGATTACAAATAGTTTAGAATTGTTAGAAGTTAATGTAAATGCTGTATAATCGCAAATTTTTCAATTAAAATGATTTAGCTGGCTGCAGAAAGGACCTCTGGAATTATCCTGAAAATTTCAAACAGGATCGCTTCATTGTTCGTAGAAAAAAAATCGCAAAGGTCGCGTTGTTTTCACGGTTCTAAACCGAGCTACGTCGCGTCGTTGAAGCATTATAAGTCGGATCGCGACTGTTAGCGTTTCTTCTTTCCAGGGCCAAGCGACCGAATTATGAGGATCGAGGAAGAAGCCGCATGAAATCGTGCGAGCGACATTTTTCAAATCTAATTCGAATTGATTCCACGGCCGGAGGATGAGAAATGGGAACGTTTCGGGCGGCGCGCGGCGGTTTCCGATAACATTCAGCCTCCGTTTCGCGCGGAAAAAAGTGGACGCGCTCTTTATATCGCAGTCACGTTTGACAGAGGAATCAAGGTCGGCTTAATAGAGCGTAACAAATTGACCCACTAACTTCATCGAGCGATCGTCCCGCGTGAAGCCCCCGTGGAAATGCATGGTCCCCCGACTTGTGTATTAATCTTGAGACTGTCGACCCGCGTATATCGACCGTCCAACTTTGTTTTCCTCGACGCGACGTTTTGTTACTTTTCAACGGTTGAAGTGTTTCCTCGATCAATTTTGCCGTAAATCTAACGAAAACCTGGGTTAAATGATACTAGAATTGCGACAATAGTCCCCTTTCTTTCATAAGTATTCACAGTTGCAAGATCAATGGTACACGAAAGAAAACTGGAGGAACGATAACGGTAGAGGAGAACCCCTCTAGTTGGTCGTGATTCGAAACATGATTCGAGGTAATCAACATAGGGCACAGCGAGGAATCTAATTACTTTGCTAAGTAAAGGGAGCTGGAGGATCGCGTTACCTTATTAACGAACCAAAATGTGTAATAATGTCTCCCTAGGCGTACTAGAGTTGAGACCGTTAAGAAGCATTAAGAGAGGCAGTGTAGGAGTATATCAACACTGTACGCTTCTACGATATTTATCGCTGTGTTTTTGTAGAATTATAATATTATGCTTTGACTGTGAACGAAACTATTCGCGTTTCTCAGTGTTTGAAGCAGAACCGGTATTTGTAATTGAGAAATGTAAGCCTGTCCACGGGAGGCATCGGTCGTTCAGTCGTAACCGAATCGCGGGGGACGCATAAAGTGTGGTTAAGTGCTTCCTTCGGAGGCAATCTTGCCCGGAGTTTTACGAAAAACCATAATTCCTTGGAGCTCGTTCGCCGCCGCGCAGCGCTATCTCCTCGCCCCGGTCCCTGGGTTCGGCGTTTCGGTGTGCCGTTATCATTGTTCGAAGTCTACTTTATTCCGCTGGCGAAACAAAGTGTCCGTGAAACAGCCGACAGCCAATGGACGGAAGCGATAGATAACAGTCGCAGGATGTTCACTAATCAAAACGGAGGAAAGTTATGGCCACGACCATTAGCACGGTATGGTGTTGCGGCACGCAAAATGTCCGTTTGCCAACGGCACCGTTATGAATTACCGTCTCGACGCTCTCGGCAAACTCCGCTAACCGCACACACGACCCGCCATGTTCTTTCTGCCTTTCAGCTCTGCTGTGAATGTGTTCCGTTTTCATTGACCGGCGTCGGAGGACCACGTGTTGGTAACGCGATATATTAAACAGCCGCGCCGCGCCGCGCCGCGCCGCGTCGCACCGTTCTGCCATTCGTAAAAGGTTCCACGAATAATTCAAAGTTAATTCAGATATGACCCCCGACAGCATACACGTTTTTACTGTTTCCATACGGATTTATTTTCAGCAAGCTGCGCCAACCGTTCGTTTCTATGAAAAAATGCAAAGATACGGACAAACTGTAATGCAAGATAGACTAAATGAACGTTCAAGTTCATAACCTTGCTTCAACCTTTTACTCCACTGCATTTTACATCCAACAATGCGAAAATCATAAGCCACGATACCCTAATAAAGAGCTAAAGCGCGTCAGACGTCCTCCGACCATCGGTAAAACCGCGAAGACGCCGATGCCAAGTAATTCGACGGACATGGTTATTCCATTGAGCGGCCATAACATCGAGAGAGGAGTCTTCCAATTTCGATTCTGGCGAAAACAAACAGCCTCGAGCCCTTCGAAGCTGCTTTTTAACCAGCCCAGCCACCCGGCAGTTAGAGGCGATGCATCACAGGTAACACACGATATCGCCCGGCGATCGTTTCCAATCAATTTCGTCGCGATTTAAACCTGCTCTCTAATTCAGCTCGAGCTGTTCCCCCTTTTTCGATCGCCTTCCAGCCTTCTGCGACGATCCCTCTAGAGTTCTAGAGCAACGGGATCCGGGAAACGCAAATAATCACGATTCGATCGACGTTTCGTCGAAGTGCGAGCACCGTAATCTCAAATTACCCGAAACAACGCCGAGGGACGGGTCCGAAGGATAAGGGTCGACTGTCACGCGACTGACTTACCCTCCTGGTCGCCCTTAAGGGCACCGATCATGCGAGTTCTGTGGAATCGCGATCGTCTGCCGTTGGAGATCGACCCGCGCTCTTTTCCCTGTCTGCCATGCTATACGATGAGTTTTCGCAGCTCTAATTCAGTCACAAAAAATTTAGAGTGATGAAAAAATTGTTAGTTGTTTAGTTACTTGGTTAGTTAATTCTAGTAAAATGTTATGTTACTTTCTATCTTCCATATCGTGTCCGGCTTTGAGATTTCGAATCGTAATTTTCGCATCGTCGAAAATTAATCAGCTACCGTTTGGACAGCGTGAGCTTCGAGTTATACGAATTGAATTGTATCGATTGAATCAAGAAGAGGTGTGTAACGAGAGTTTGTTCGTAAAACAAATTAATTTTGGGTGACCTGTTATCTGTAACCGCTCCTTCTCTTTAACAAATTGCCTGCGGAGGAAGCTGAATATCGTATTCGTGCTGAAATATTTGCGGGGAAATCAGTTCCGACAACTATCGATGCGTAGTATTTTCAGTTTGATCGTGCACGAAAAGCGATAATAAGTCGTGTTTAAACACGCGTCGTAACAATTATAAAATTAGATTGTATTCTGCGTACTCTATACTCTATACTATGTACTATTCGCTCTCTATTTCTCTATCGACAACCTGCAACAGCAACATTAAAAATATCTGGCGTGAACGCGAACGTCGTTCCATTCGTTCGTCGAACATTTCCGTCTTCCGTTATTTTTTCGGGCAGCGGAACCTTCGTCGCCGTGCCATTTCTTGCGTTAATTTCCGCATCCTTCGCCGATACATTTTCGACTCAGCCGAACGATTACTTCCGTGGCAGCGGTCTCGCGTCCGCAATTTCCTACGCAGATTAAAGTGTCAACCGGAGAAATCGCGCAAGAAATTCCCGTTTTCGTGTTAAATACGATTCTTCTCGCGCGGTTTCACGTTTTGAGCCGTTTCCTCTTTCTCTCTCTCTCTCTCTCTCTCTCTCTCTCTCTCTCTCTCTCTCTCTCTCGTTCTCTCTGTTCCGCCAGGCGGAAGTCGACGGAACGGCGATCAAAACGGCGAGAATTCGAAGTCGTGGGAGCACGGGAAATTGATCGGTGTGCGTGGGCGGGATGCAGGACCGATATATCGCAACGTATTTATGATCGTGGGGAACAAAAGCCGTTACAAGTTACGGTTTTTAGCCCCACCGCTCCGGCGAGAAAATGATAGTACGTGCGCGCACTGTCTTTAATTTCTTGAAAACTATTCAGAGAAAAGTAGAAACAACTCTGCCACTCCAAATACTAAAATTATACCTTGGTCCGAAGAAAACTGGCATTTATTCTTCAAGAGAGTCTCGAAGACACAGAGTCGTCAGAGATATCATACTCGGAGGCACAGCTGC
Organism: Lasioglossum figueresi; assembly: GCA_028455805.1. Classification (NCBI taxonomy): domain Eukaryota; kingdom Metazoa; phylum Arthropoda; class Insecta; order Hymenoptera; family Halictidae; genus Lasioglossum; species Lasioglossum figueresi. Next base: position 40,215 of record CM052189.1, on the reverse strand, counting down.
GCCAGATATTCAAGAAGGAAAGCAAATAGTATCCGAGAATCGATCCTCCAAAAATACGGTTCGCATCTCCATGCGGCACGCAACCGTCCTGATATCGTCTAACGATACAGCGCAGCAAGAGAGCGTCCTAGCATCGTCGTTTATTCAGGATCGGGAATGAGCTGACATCGGGTACGCGGTTAAGGGTTACGGAGCAGTTCGCCTTGTGTTCCACGAAGGAAATTTTATTCGAGATGGGGAGGATTTCCAGCGACATCCAGTCCGTCATTCATTGATCTCTGCCGACGATCGACGATCGACGATCGACGGGAGACGGGTGACGGGAGACGGGAGACAGGAGACGGGAGATGAGTTTCCACGGGCGATCCACGTCCTCCAGCAATTTTCTACATAGGGAGTGCGCGGGATGGGTGGGGATGGAGGATAGGATTGGGTGTCTAGGAGCGAAACACGTGAGAGGCGAGCCGATAGTTGGCTTAGCGACAGACTCCAATCTCCGGCTACTCTTCTGGAGACACCTTAGCGAAGAAGGTAAAGGGGGTAGCTGTGTCTGCTACACCCTCTTCCACCCCTTTTCGAAGTCTCGAGGCTTCTGTTCTGGTAGAGAGGGGGTGGTTATACGGCACGGAGGGAGCTTTTTTCTTAAATGGCTCGGAGCGATAAGGAGAAGAGGACCGTTTGATGAATCGGCGCAGAACTACGTCCGGCATACGTAAACTCCCCGGGGTTAACAGGGGGTGGGCCAAGGGAGGGGGGATGAACGATGCCTTCGGCGGACGGAGAATGCCGAGGAAAGCAAACCCTCGTGCACGGCTTGGAAACACTCGGATGTGATTACAGTAGAACTCTCCCTTGCACTCGCTGGGAGCCACTCGAGGGAAGCTGGCTAGCGCAGATTATATAGGTGCGAATGGGCTTGCGAGTGGCAATAGGATCGAGAGTGCGCCTCGAGTAACATCGATACTACGGGGTGTGTCCGGAACCGGTTATAATGTCGATCCTGATTCTTCGAACAGTTATAAATAGACCAGTACTATTTTCTGCAGTTGTTACACGAGAATGGATAGATCGAACGGGGTACATGGGCTCCAATATAAATAGAGGACCTGTTTGTTAACATTTCAAGACGCATAAGTAGCCTGCGATAATTGGTACAGTAATCAGAAGTGTTAACACCAGTGAGTTTTTGCATCAGAAAATAGTAAAAGCGTCCACAAAAGAGCAACCCCTAACAGAGGTTTGTTTCTTGACCCGTTAACCTACTTTGACATTTCGCTACTCCGCTATTTTCTCACACGCGCACCTAAAAAGCTAGACTTAGCTGACACGAAAAATTATTTACGAAACTAAAAAAACCTCGATGTTTTCTCCTTACAATTTTGCCGGAAAGAAGTTTTAAAATCTGTTTGCACGATGCGCGAATCTGGTGAAGGGCAATGTTTATGTGATTCTTGTATCTTGAAAGCAACGCACACGATTTCTATTTTGCATGAAAAAAATCCGCAGTCCAGTTATTACCATTGAGATTTATAACAAATAAAGTACTTTTGCACCAGAAAGAGCTTTTGCGAAGAATTTACAGATAGTCAATTATATGTACGTATATATGTATGTGTTGGGGACGATCGTCGTGTTCCAATCGAATAGCAAACGCAATGAATACAATCATGCACCGGAGTATTACTGCTTATTATTCTATATTTTACTACTTCGTGATGCGTAATAAAAGCGATAATAATAATAATAATAATAATACTAGCGAGGTTATGCTTTAATCGTAACAAATTCACTTTAATAACTAAAATTATTAATCGCGTTCATTGCACAAGTATTAATATATTCGGTGATTTTACCATTAATTACACTGATATACATACACACATAAATTATAGATAAAATAAATTATCATTGGTCGATGGTGTTTATATGCGAGTTTATGCGTTTCAAGATTATCCCGCGAAAAACCGGATCAAAGAGAACCGCGGGAACTAACGACGAAACAGTAAATTTATTAATCTCGGATAAAAATGTTTGTCTCGTTATAATTCGTCTGCCTTTTGGTCAACAAAATTGTTTGTTTGAATTTATCGAACAAAATCAGATATGTTTTACAGTGGAACTGGACCGAAACAGATTGCGAGCAATAATTGAAAACAAGGGCGACTGTGTAATTGATTAAATACATATAAACAATTCTCAGGGAGATAACACAGTCGAACTATTCACAGAAAATCTAACAATTATTTTTTAGCAGTTTCCATTGAAAGAGCCGTAAACGGTAATCAAAATTCGCACATTGTATTTCAACCCCGTACCAACTTCGATCGCTAGAAAAATTTCCCAAGCCCCACAAAAATACCTAAATTCGAAAAATCCAGAAAAAGAGTTATCTTTACCCTCGAGTCTGCTACCAGCTGCTAAAGCAACTTTGAAAAAACTCAGCTTATGGGGATGAAAGCAGGGACTTGGTTCCACGGAACCAGCCAAGGGACATTGTCCTGCAATTTTCCTTCAGAAAGTTAGAACATCCGCCGGCAACTTTTCACCGAAGATTTACCGTGCGACGACGGGATCTAATTGTTTTCGAACTCGTCGACTCCATGGATAATAGCAGCCGACCACCATGAGATTGTAGCGTGGCGCAATTCCGAAATGAATTATTCTAGGTGAGTGGCACGGTACTAATTTATCGAAGAAATCAAGCACTCCGCAGCACCACGGTGATGTTGCTCTTGGCCAGGAGGTCTGCAGCGAACAGCAATTTTTACCCCAATCGGAAGATTAGTCGTCCTTGATGAGATTTCACGAGGGACAAGACAAGAACATTGTTGTTCCTCTTCGGAGGGGAGGGCTTAAAAGTGTCTGGGGCCAAGGGGCCGGGTATTAACTCGCCCGTGGAAAGTATGGTGGTGGGGAAGGTAGGAGAGAGAGAGAGAGAGAGAGAGAGACAGAGAGAGAGAGAAAGAGAGACGATGCACAGGAGGACGATTGTCGATGGGCGGGAGTTTTGAAATTATTAAAGTGGAGGAAAACAGGGGCGAGCGAGCTTTCATTATCGGGTCGACACGGCGCGGGCGGGATTAAGCAAACAGACTGCTCTCCTGTCGAAAAAGGATAACAGTTCGGGCCCGATAGCGGAGCTCGAATTAAGTGAGCTACGAGCTAGCTTCGCCAACGAGTCGAATTATCGAAACTCTGTTGCATACGTAACTGAATCTGCTGTTCAACACAGTTCCTCCCCACCAGGCTGACCGGAGTTGCAAGGTTGTTTCCCCGTTGAATCGAAATCCGACAGCAGGATAAAATAAGATCCCCCTCCTCGGTGATACCCTGACTTTTATGTCTTCTCCGCGGACTCTCGTATTGAATTGTTGAATAATTCGCCAGGGTTCGTCTTTTCCCTCGACAACGCATAATCCAATTCGCCGGTTGCCGAACTTCCGGACGGATTTCGAGTTGTCCCGCATTACTTGCGCGAAAGTATGCTCGGAGTGACTTCTCTTTGAAATACGATCGCCATAAATCTCGGCCGAGGGTAAATTAGGTTGCTAGATGGTTAATTACAGCTCCTTTCGCATAGTTCCCCGATTCGAAGCGGAGCAGGGCCAACTTCGTGGCGCGTGAAGCAACCTCAAGATACCAGCGGAACAATCCGGCAAAGTTCATGGTTTGGTACACGCGGGAATATCGAGCTGTTCCCGGAAACCAATCACGATCGTGGGATCCGTCGCCGTCGGGATCGTATCTCTGATTGTGAACAGACGTTCAACAATTGACGAGATCGTTGTGGTTCGAATAAAGCAAATCCGGGGGTTACAAGCAAATTTTAATGTAATTCCTTCGTTGCGCGTTCCGGAGTAACGATTCCCAAATATCTACATTTATTGGGGTCGAAATTGGAGGCGAACCAAATATTATACACTCTCGTATCTTAATTTTTATATCGTGCATTTTGTTCGGTATTCTAGTTTCTCATTTTAGAAAAATCGATCTTTCCCGTTTTACAGTTTCTTTAAGTACAAATGTAAAATATAATTATTGGAAATATACATATAATTAAGTAATCGATTCCGAAGATGCCACGAACTATAGTCCGCGGGATTTCAGAGACGATCCAAGAGGGCGTTCGCTGCGGTTACAGCTGCGGCGTAATTCTTTTGGAGCGAAGAGGTCCAAGGGGGTAATTATCTGTTTCTCGGCTCCATTACACCTGAAGGGCGAGCATGGGTCCTGGTGAGAAAAGCGGCGGCTGGCGAACGTGACGGGAAATAAGAACAGGTCGAGTGGCAGCCGGAAATTACAGAGTCTACAAGTAGCGAGCACTGACACTGGAACTGACAATATGTACCCCGGGGGTTGCCACCACCGTCCACACACCCCCTGTTTCGAACGTCGGTGTTTCAACGACTGTCTCTCTCTCTCTCTCTCTCTCTCTCTCTCTCTCTCTCTCTCTCTCTCTCTCTCTCTCTCTCTCTCTCTCTATCGTGTGCGCGCGCGCGCGCCTGCGCCCTACGGAATCGCTGAACACCCCGTTGTTTTGTAAATTGAGCATGTATCGCCCCGGAATGCCGCCCGTGGAACTTCAATTTGCAAGTTGTTCACACGATGTTATATGCGCTTCGTTACTGCCGCACTTGGCAATATATATTAACGTTGCACTCGATATTATATACCATCCACTGCGGCAAACTCGAAACTGGCTTCGCGTACCGAACCTTGCCTCTTCGTGTGCCGAAACATACTCTCGCGGACTTCTGGATTTTAGAAATTTCACGATTTTCTAATTAACTTTTTACTCTTTCAACCGACGACGGTCAGTTAATGCGGCAGTCAAGCTCGCTTCATGATTTGTTCGCGTACGAGTAGGACCAAAACTCACATGTCCAAATAAGGATTAACACGATATTATAGTAATTAGTAATCAGTGACACTCTACACACTTTAAACAGCGGCGGCTGGCTCTCGCGGATAATTTGTGTAAAAAGCGAATTTCATAAATGTGGATCGGTGTAGAATGCATATTCAAACATTTTTTCGGAATACAGAAACGTTGATGAAACAGTTGACGCGTTGTTCGCCATATTTATGAAAAAAAGAGAAGAGAGGAAAAAACATATCGCTGCGACAAAAAGGAAATTGTACCCCGGAAGCTCACGTTTGTTACGAAAACATGAAACTTTTATTGTGCTTCCAGCCAAGCGGTCGGTCAATAGACAAACTGCCATTCGAGAGACAGAGGTCTGCGACCAGAGAATTTTTCTCACCTGTCCAATAATGTTAAAAGTACCATAAGCGTGCGTGTAGCACCGGTACACGGTGCGCTCTGAAGGAACAGATTTTTTTCACCCACCCCGAACCTCCGAACTTGAAATACTTCGAAAAGACCCGACAGAAAATACGTGTATACGTGGAACAGGTGACAGTGGGGATTTCGGAAGAGGACAGTGGTGAGTGAGCCCTGACAGAAAAATCGGTAATCGAGGGAATCGACATACGCTGTGACTGTCGTCCGATATCCTTTGTAAGTTGTTTTCTCTCGTAACACAGCCTGCCCTCAAATATAATATCATTCTTCCCTCCCAAACTCTTTTTTATTTATTACAAGCGATTCGAACCCTTACCGGTATTTAGCTTTACATTTATTTGTACGTCCGACTGCTTTTTTAGAACCGTTAATTCCTTGAACTCGACTGGTCCCTCTCTAAATAATTCTTGTCTAAATCGTTAAAATTCGTATTCAGATCCGCAACGAATTTATGTTAGAACCTAGTTGAAAAATCTCCAGCATTCAATGCGTTTCAGCATGCAATTTTACTAGCTTTGTAAATCTCATTTCTATTTTCATTAAACCTTCATTAAACCATCTCGATCCCAGCAGCCAATCCAAAACATCGTCAGAAGGAATTACCGAGTACCAAGATGGCGGCGACAGAAATAATCAGAGAGATGATTCCACAAATCAACGCGGAAGCCTGCAAATCCTCCGCGATGAAATTTAGCGCGGACGCAATAAAAAACAGAAGCCGTGAGGGCGGGGAACAGGTTAATTGTGGGTCTGCAATTAACGGGGGTCGAGAATGTCCAGAGATCTGTGTTGTCGTAGATTCGCGAACCAAGATGGCGTCCGTATCGTTAATTTGCGGAGCTGAGTCAGTCGGAGGCCGCTCGATAAGACAGTTTCCCTTGTGAATCTCGCGAAATCGTGGCGAATCATCTCGTGAAGCTCAGACTTATCGAGCGCGAGCCTGGAAAAAGAATTACGGCGAGGTGGTTAGGGAAGGGTGAAACCGTCTTTTATCCCCGGTTTTCGTCAGCTGTGAGAGTCTGCGAAGCTTGCTCTAATTGCTGCAATATTTTTGGGAAAAGGATATATAGAAAGCCGTTTTTCTTTTGACTAGCTTCGCTCTGGCGCGACGCGACATTACATTAAAATTCTATCGGTGTAAAATAGCTGAGCCGATGAAATCCGCAACTTATCGATTTGGTATCTCTCGGTGTTTTTCGGGAAAATATTTCTGGGAAAACCGTCGGGGGAACATCCACTCGTTGCACGCGTAATTAGCCGACAGATAAAAAGCCGCGCACACATCCACTGGAAGCTGAAGGAAGTTAAATAACTTCGTGACGAGGGTAGCCGCTTGCTGTCTGAGGCTTTTAGTCGCCGGCATTGTGTCCCGTTCGCATGCTCTCTGCGAGAGATTTACTTTCAATAAAACGGGCTCGATAATTGAGCGGCCTCATTTTCCCGCGATACGGTGGTGCATTACCTTGTCACCCGGCACTTTCGATTCATCAAAAATGCGAATTCTCACCCGAGAACCGCGAAAATTGCGAAACCGCGTGCGATCGGTACCGGAATTTCGTCCTTCTGTTTTCGACTTCACTGGGTGTGTGTGTGTGTGTGTGTGTGTGTGCGCGCGCGCGCGCGCGCGTGTGTGTGAGAGAGAGAGAGAGAGAGAGAGAGAGAGAGAGAGAGAGAGAGAGAGAGAGAGAGACTAAAGGGAAAAAAGGCGGGGATTAACATGAAACGCGTTAAAAAGCGTGATTAATTAATATCCCGTCGGCGTTTTATTGCCCCCCGCGGACCAAGAAGCAACGGCCGCGAAGATACGACAGCCAAAGGGCCCATTAAATTACTTTCTCCCCGGGCGAAAACGAAGACGGTGGAATTCATTATTCGAAAGTTTGTTACGAGGCTTGTCCACTTTCAATGCACGCCCCGGCTTTCCCGTTAGCTCGAAAAATATTCTCCGCGCTTTTTCCTCCGCAAGTCGTTTATTTCTTCTCGTTTACTTGCTGATTGCGCGAAAAAGAAAGAGTCAATTCTACTTGTAACTCTCATTTCCTCACCTTTAGCAATTTAATGGATTGGTTCCCTTTCATTTTTAATCTGCGGGCAAATGCTCTGCCATCCTTCCTTCACGGTCGAAACTACATTCCATGCGTTTTTATCATTATTTGTCTCGCATCTTTACTTCTCTTCTCATTACGGTAAGGATAATGGTTTTATTGGTCCTGGTGTGTTTCGTTAGTTCAGAATTATTTTTCAATCGTTTCTAAATTCTCATTGAATACGTTTGACAATCGTATAAACTGTTTGTTTGATTTTTATTTGCTGATTCGTTACAACTGAATGATTGAAGAGTGAAAATATGTGAAAGATTTGTGTCTCGTACAATTATTTCTGAGGAGCGTTCGAGAGTTGAAAATTCCTGCGAAACCTAATGACAAAGTAATTTTGCTAGATTTTTCAGCAGCATTTTATTCCTCGGTTATAAGTCCTCTTACAGACTGGTAGATCGTAATATATCAACAGTGGCTACAATTTGCAATGTCACGGAAAGATCTCGCGTGGATCTCAGCGAATGAAGATTTTCCGGGAGCACGATGAAATTCGAATAAATTATATCGGGACCGTCGGCGTTAAACGGGAAATTTGTTGGACGATTAGGGGAAGGAAATTCGTTTCTCGTCTGCGCTCTATCACGTCGCAGATACGTCGTATCAATGCGACACCGCGACATGATAGACGATCGCATTATTGGATCATATTTCACTGATCGCCGAGGAAACCCGGCAATGGGTACGGTATGCTTCATTTTTATTGGGCAGATTGCAAATTTTTGTTGGAAAAGGAGCGGCCTACTATTCGGCGGATCACGTGGCGCCGATAAAACGGCTGTTTTATGCAAACCGCGTTATCAATGTGACGTAAACCGAGCTCGCGGATTTCGCCCTAACGCGCAGGGAGCCGAAGAGAATTTAATGTCTCACTTTCCCGCAATCAAATCTGCAATGCTATCGACGTTCGTGAATAATTATTTAAACATTTTTATATCACGCGCCCGGATCGGATCCGGCACGAATCGTTTTATTCGAGCGCTCGAACAGACCCAGTTCTTATTCTCTTAGCCATTTATAAAAACGAATAACAAAATACGATACCGGAAGAAAAGAATAGATAGAACGCGGGTAAATTGTATTAACTGTGCAAATAAATTCGTTAGCTCTTTTCAGTGATATTTAGCTTTTAGGGCAGTTGGCGCGTTAATATTTTATTGAAAACGCAGCCACCGCTCCAGCATGGCGGCGTCATCGAATCGCAACCGACCAATGATTCCGTAACAGGCGACAATTACGGGGTCGATTTGACCCGGTAGCGGGTCGCGCGCGAGCCTGTAAAGCGCACAGCTTGAAAAGAAAGGATTGCCCAGCGAGCCCGGCCACTTTTTCCCTCGCAGCTCTCGCGGTACTTCAGTATTTTCCGCGGAGCGTTGTCCCCGTTTCCTATTCGCGGTTCTCCAGACCAGGAAACATCTAATTATACTCTTATTTTTCGCTTTCCTCCTCTTCCCCGACCGCCGTTGAATTTTCATGCTGCCACCACCCCCGTTTTCCACCTCCGCGCAGCGATACGCATTCATGATCCTCTTCTTCTCCCCGTTACGCGTTATTGCTTCAATCATTCCGCGCCGGTGATTATCTCCGGAGTTTCGTTCGTTCTCTCTCCCCCCCCCCCCCTCTCTCTCTTTCTCTCTCAGACACGCCCTCAACTCCCCTCCCTTTCTCCAACTGAGATTTTATTAAACTGCCGTCGCAATTGCATTTGCATACTTCTTGCCATCATCCCTTTCTTTGCTTTCGTATAATTCCCGGCGCATCCACCGACCCCGCGCAACCCCCTCCTCCCTCCTCCTGCCTTTCCAACCCCCGTCGACGAACGGGTTCGCTCTTTCCCAACGTTATTTACTCCTCGTTACTTCCCCTACCGAGTTCTCCGCCGCAGTTCTCTCCGCCGCGTCCTGAAACTTCCTCTCCGGATTTTTCTAAATTCTGCTACCCCGGCCACCACATCCGCGTTTTCAAACCCCGTCAATGCGTCAGTCGTCCTCCTTTCCATCCGGCTCTGCAATCTCGTTAAAATCCTTTCTGGCCAGCAGATTTTATACCTTCCTTTTCTTGATACACTGTTTCCCTTACCTACCCCCCAGAACGATACCTTCTTTGTCGACCATTTTATCCTGCACCCTCACAGCCGGCTCGACTCTTCCAACTCTTTCTCACTTTCTGTCCCGTTCTCTTCTTCCTTCCTTCCCGTCGAAGCGTTTTAACGGGACGACAGCCGATCCCGATTATTGGCTCATCTTTCGATTTCCTGGCATTTCCGGGACACCAGGGATACCCACTCTAGCGTCCCCGGCACTCGCCCTTGTCGGTTTCTCTTCCCACGAACATCGTTTAGTGACTTCTTGCCGTTCGAACGTCTACTTCTCCCGAGGGACAGCCAATGATATCTATAATTCTGATGTTCCGCCTGATGCGACGCGACGGCACGGCCGCGACGCTCCGTTGTACTGCAGGGTGTGGCGGAACTTCGGCACTCGCTTTAGCAGCTGATTGTGCATTTAAAAAGTAACGAAAATATTGTTCATATTCCGGTGGAAAAATTTTAGTAACTCCTCCTGTTTTATACTGCAAATTAATTTCTTGACGATATATTATATAATAGATTTTATTTTGTGAAATAAAATGCTTTTCGCAATACCGTTTTCAATTCATTTGAAGCATTAGTCACAGTATAACAAGAACTCTTATCAACTTTGATGGAACGTTTCTTTTAATCTTGCGAAATTCTTCACGAAGGCGTACAGAACGTCCGCGTAAAGTTTAATCTTGCAGATTAGCTCGACCAAACGCGAATTTGTATGAACTCTATTCCCTCAGAATACAGTCTTCACCGTGTACGACTGTACAGAATCTCTACTTTTATTTCACCGATTTTCTGAGCCACCGCGTTGAAACATACGAGTATACTACCTACATACATTGCAACATGTCATGTCAAATCTTTTGAAGAAGTATCTCGTTACGCCGAGGGCTCTCCGAATTAAAGAGCTCGTTATTAAGACTCTCCGCTCATTACTGAGACGTGGAATCCGTATTTTAACGCCAAAGGTTTGACTCGCTTCTTTCGTTTGCCCGAGCTCTCCCCGTTTTATCGATTGAAAAATCCGAGTGCAAGAATACTGCAACTATTCCTACAAACTAGACCTACTACCCAACACAGTAGCTTCCTGAAGCTAACTACACAAACGCTTGTCAATTAAAACAAATCCATTAACCCTGAATGCAAAGACACTTTTCCAAACTGTCCAACTTCAAAAAGATCTCTAGAAACTGCCTAAAACTGCCTAAAACATTTTCAATCGCGCAGTCCAATTGCCCAAAGAAAGATGAAAGACCGTCATCTTCGCAGCTATTCCGCGACGCAATAGCGAAAATTTGAACAAATCCCTTCTGATAAAAACCGTTGTTTAGCAAAGTAAGGGGAAAGGAGGATGTTAGCAGAAAGCCGCGGGAACGCTAATTGATCGAGGCAAGAGTTTCGAATGGCGCGATGCCGGTGGTACACGGAGAAACGGGCCTTAAGCCGAGGTTCGTCGCGTAGAATTTCAACGACGCGTCGCTGTTAAGAGATTAATCGCGACACGAAGGCACCGAGACTACGTTTTCAATTACTGAGACGGATGACAGAGGCGCCGGCGAACCGGGCGGACGTCGAATAAAAGTAGAAGGTCTGGGTTAGGTCTGGAACAGCAGCAGAGGACGCAGCAACAGCAACAGCAGCTTTCGTTATCAGGAGCTTTCCATTCCGCCTGGCATTCCGGGTGCCCCGTAAAAAATAAGTATTACATCCTTCATCGTGCAAGCGACAGGTTGTCTATAAATCTGCGAGCCCCATCGAAGATCGGGGAATCCTTTTCGCCTATACTCCTCCAGGATCGTGAAGATAACCAGGGATAAAAGCCGTCGAAAGGGCTCCCAGAAGCTTCCTCTCTCGCGAGCGAGCGACGATGCTGCTCGGTTTAATTTTGATATTGTATATCGACTCGCCAGCTCCCCAGACCCTGGGATGCCTCGTTGATGGAGTCGAGAAACAGGCAATTACGGCCTCGGAAACTACTTAGGCCTCCGATAGACGTCTCCGGTGTTATGGATCCTGAAAAGTCTCCTCGATCATACTGCTGCCGATGCTCCTCCTCCTGCTGCCAGTTCGTAAAGATAATACGTCCGCGAGACGCTCTCCCCTATCAGCCTGTTGCGTTATGAGAAAGTACAAGACCGGATAAGACGAATAGATAACGTTTGCTATCTCGTTCGGTAGCTTCTTCTATCCGCAAGCTCGTCCGACAGTTCGTCACGAGGATTTTCAAGGAATTCTTTGTTCCGAGGCTGCTGCCGCTCCCGCTGCCGCTGCCGTTCGACGCTTCGAGGATTGGGTATCGGAAAAAGATTTCTGAATTCGAGCTGGAATGACGCATCGCTTCGCCCAGGATCCAATAAAACTTACGCCCGGCAATTTAAACGCAGTTGCTGTATGGAAAAACAAAAGCTCTCGGCGGAGATCGACGCGCACTCATTTTCTGTTCGCGAGATTGTTGTGTCTGTCTTTTGCTGGATTTGGTTTTGGGCGAGGAAGAGCTGTGTCCTGCAAAATGGCTGCTGTGGGGTACGATATTCGTACTCTTTGTTGAAGAAAATGTTGAAATAACGCTATTGCTTGTATTTGCAAACTAGTACGATAGGACTGGTCGATTATATTAAAGATCATTGGTCCAATCGACTGTCAGGCAGCAAATTATGACTAAATATCGAGGAACAGCTAAACATTTACTCTTCTCAAATATCTTATTAAGTTTGCAGTCCCTATGATCCGGGGATTCCGGGAAATTAATAAACTTTCCGGTCGAACCTTCTGGCGTCGAACATGACAATTCGAGGAACGTCCTTTGCCGATGGTACCTCGAACTCGCCTCTTCCAAGTCAGCGAACAGATAATTAAGCCGTCTCTTTTTCTTCTGCACTTCTACGCTGCTCCTCGTACCCTATTTCTCCGTCCCGATAAGTCAAGACATTTCTCGAGAGTTGCAAGTACTGGAAGAACTTTAAACAGGCTGACTATTTATTTACCGAAACATGTTTCGGACTGGTTTCTTGGAAGGAGATATCTTCTCTATCGCTCGATCGCTCGATCGCTCGATCGATGGCTCGAAATGCGGTCTGAAGGATTACACGTTTGCAAATAACGAAAGGGGTGAATTCCGTCAATATAAATAATCTGATCGTGGCGAAGCTTATGCAAGCCGGGTGGCCACGTACACGTTTCTAATCAAATATGAAGGAGACGATGCGAGATTGTTGCGAGCAGAAGAACGAAATGTTATTTCAATTTCAAATGAAATTTGGGCCGACGATCATATTAGGCGGGTCCTTCCGCCAGCTCGCCAGGATCCTGCGGGAGTTGGATCCTCGTTTTCATCCTCGGGAATCTCTGATTATTCTGCTCTCACCGCTTCGGCGACAGACTTGTCGTTTCTTGTTCGACGGTTTAGCGCTGCAACTTGCCAGAAGTTTACGCGGTTGCCATTGAAAATCAACGAGATCTGTCAGCGAAACTGAAGCTGCCACTTTCGAGGGAGGGACAGAGAGAGAGAGAGAGAGAGAGAGAGAGAGAGAGAGAGAGAGAGAATTAGAGAAATAAAGAAGAGAATGAGAAGACTGTCGGAGACGGTAAGGCCGATTGTTTGAGATTATAAATGCGGCTGGGAGATAGCAAATTTCGACGCTTTGATTCACCTCCGGATAAACCTTTCTTCTTTATTAAAATTACACAACAGTCCGAGGCGAGGAGCACCGTCGAAAGAAAAAAGGCTCCGGCTGCGTTCCGAAATCCTCTGATCCTCCGAATACCTCTTCCGGATTCAAGTAATATCAAGGCTGCCCGGAAATTAGCCTCAGATTTCCGTACGTTCGCCCCCCGAGAATCAAGACTTCGGATTCGCTATTTGATTAACTGATAGAATATTCCATTACATTCACGGTTCCACCAAAGTATCCACGCTGAATCGATTTTTTAAGTTCCGGCAACTGTGTTAATGAATTTGGGAATTTAGTAATGTCTGCGTGATTTCTGGATTTCGATTATTGTTTGTGGGATGTATAATATTCTACCTTACTGTGTTAACATTAGAACACGTAAGGTGACTGTAAAGGCCAGTACGGTAGATATCCTGTTTTACCGATGATACCGAAACGAGAGGGAAAGAACTTGCTCCTCGTCGGAACAATCCAACGTTCCACAAACTATGTTTTCTTCACAGGTAACAATTTAGATAAATCTGCTTAATGTTCCCTCCCGGGTTACATCGCCCACGTTACGGTACTTCCAACCAACTTAACCTGCTTTCGCTCGTGTTATGACTTGGTTATCGCTGCTCTACATCTCTCTCTCTCTCTCCCTCTCTCTCTCTCTCTCGCTCTCTCTCTCTCTCTCTCTCCTATTACTTCACCGAATCTACTCGAGTCGGTCTTCAAAATGAACTCGTAAAAGCGCAGATTCGCCAAAGAGAATCAATTTTCCTTGACCAAAAAATTATACTCTGCGATCTGTCCAAGAATTAATCCAGCCACACCAGTGAACGGTCGCTTATACACAATAATTACTGGCCGAAACAAGAGCGATAATTCCAGGCATCTCGCAGCATCCAGGAAACTGTACATCAACCTTAAACTTTCCCCTGGCCGTGCGCGTTTCCGTTGTAGCCGCGCCCCAACCCCATTGTCGCGTGATTCCCCACGGATTCAGGTTTATCTTTCCGGCTGAAAAATTGCCAGCCACTGTCAAAAGTACTGGAAAGTCATCCGAGGGTTGGGGTGGATGGTGGAGAGATGGTAGGGATGATCCAACGGGCAAGAAGCAAGGATTCCGATAACCCGCCGCGTAACTCTCTATCTCTGCTCGCTCGTGCACACCACCCCCCTACGACAAAGTGGTAGACACGGGGGTGTCTGCGAGGGTGTAGCAAGAAGGTCCATACCATTCCTCGGGAGATATCTACAGGCAGGCAGAGCGTCGATATAGCCGGGCTCTCCTTCGCAACTCTGATCGACAAAGTTCCTACTGACAGCGCCGCGAGCACACACAGACGCGAAAGTTAGCGCAACCCTCTCGCCCTTCCTTGTCCCGAGCCCATCGCAAGGATTCGATCGTCTTCGTCTACCAACTCTCTCTCTTCTCTATCGGTACCTCCGAATGCTCAGAACACGAGTGCCGCGCACACTTACCTACGCCGCGCCGCGCCGCGCCCGGGTAGCAACTTCTACGAAGATGGGCCAACTTTGATAAGATACCCGTTTACCCTCCCCGCCGATTGATTATCTTCCCTGTCGGTATCCGTGGATTCCGATGAGGGTCCGCGCATACTCTTTTGCGCTCACGCGAATCGAGACTTCGGACCTGGATACCTTGCCGATCCTCGAACCGTGGATATTGGGGGACAACATCGTTCTCGAAGGACTGCGGTGTCCTCGGGGAGATGGTAGCGAGACGTTAGACGATATGCATAAAGATTCGCAGTCTACTGTGATTCGCAGATCTGTAAGACATCGTCAGATTTGACTTCTCGTTAACACGCCACGGACGTGTTAAGGCTTATCAAGATATTCTCGCAGGGTGTTCCTCAATCTTCTTTATCGAAGAGAAAGAAAGTTTATTACCGAATAACGAAGTTGTAAATTCGTCGAGTATAATTAAGGGGAGCATGTCTCGTGCAGCAGGTCTGGTCTCCTCGCAGAAGTTGGAAGAAAAGGGTTTCTGCCAGGTTATTCAAGATGTTGAAGAGTTTCCGAGTACACCGTGGTGCAGAGTTATCTCCAGATAGCCAAAGTTTGCACAAACTTACCCTTTCGTACAAGTAACTTAAAGAAATTTCCCCCCCCTACGCCGATGCATTGCAATGCAAATTGGATAATAATTATTAACAGCCAGCTATACGCTCCTAACTTTGTTATAGACTCCGACGAAAAGAGGATCAACCAAATTAATAAATTACACCGCGTCGCGTCGGCCGAAACCAAGCATTAGCAATTAATGAAAAAGAATAAAGTTATTTAACGGGAAACAGTACGAAATTTCTGATCGCTGCGCCGCGCCACGCCGCAGTAATTACACAAATTATTTGCATTTCATTTCGGCACTCGGGTTTCATTAAATCTCCGCATATTTTCCTGCTTCGTTAATAGAGGGACACCTCGGTCTCGTGTTTTTTGCTGTTCGGTATAATTAATAGAATTTCATTAAATCCTGAGATATTCCGATTTTCGCGCACAGTGGAATGCACGACCACCGTGGGATTAGATCCGGAGGATAATTTCCATTCATTTTTGTCTTCCATGGAATGTGCGTGCTTGAAAAGAGAGTGGATACACGAGGGCTAAGAAGCGCCGAGAATAGTAATCGTAAACCAGGGTTCAATGTTTCAGCGCACGGCATCCAAGATGCATGTAAATGGAGGCCGCTTCTCGTATTTCAAGACTACAAGCGCTCCCCCGGCCACACGTTTTACCGTGTTAATCATTCAGGGATTCCTGTTAATCTCGCGGAACTCACCGGGTTATCGGTATACTTCTTTCTGAACATACATTAGCTCCGAACGAAATATTAACAACATGGCCGACAGCCGGGCCAACAGGTGCCCCAAATATTCAAGTAACAAGTAACAAGTTCAATAACAAGAAAAGTAAAAATTGAATCGACTCGTAGATTTTCTTATCATAATTAGAAAAATTTACGCAAAAACGGCTTTGAAAATAAGACTAGCACCTTGAAGTTTCTATCGCAACACAAGCATAAACGATGCCCCGCGAAAAAAGTTTGCCGATCGGATGCGGTTTTCGCGCTTGTTTCGACCGCATCTCCGTGTCATCTAATTAAGACGAGGTTGGGATTACCTTCTTTTCACTCAGCTCCCGATGTTTTTAATTTAAGCGGAGAGGCGTGCATCCCTCGTCGGAAAGGCGGCGCGCGGCCAAGGGAAAATTGTAGAATAATCCCGTGGGGTATTACGCTCGAAAGTATTCGAGACAAAAGGAAGAAAGGACTCCGGCTCGAGTATTAAGGAAACAAGGACAAGCCGCATCACCGTAGGCGTCGAAACTTTCTATAAACATACATGTACATATGTATCTATACCGGATACGACCTTGTTTCCGAATTATTCTCCCCTACTTTTAGATTAAGAATGTGCGTTTGGAATACTGTGCGCTACGGAGAACAAGATTTTCGAGATTACAACGGCGTCGCGTGATCGAGACGCGTGTCGACGCCGGATTAGACGATGATCCAATTAAAAATGGAAAGACACCGAGCCCTGAGGGGTGACGCAGGGTGGCAGAGGAACGCGATTAAAGGGGGTTGCAACAACGCCGGACCGCGTAACTTGTCGTGACGCCGAACGGATTAACATGTGAACGGAGTTAATAGGAACTTCGAGGAAATTATGGGATCTGGGCGGCGCGGCGCGGCGCGGCGGTGCTCGGTCTAGCCGTTCTCTCTCTTTCTCGCTTGAACACCGCAAAGTCCTGATTAAGGGCTGAGTACCTTTGAAAAATCGCACTCGTTAAGCGCACTGCCGCGCGCGCGAGGTCATGCGCGGCCACAGAAAAATTTCCAACTTATCGAATAAATTTAACGAACTGCGGCCGAACTCGAAAACGGTTCTTGTGTTCGAAGGCGACTCGGCGGGCACAGCCTCCTCATTATCGAAGCTTTCGGCGGCATAAAGGCGTCGTTTATGTCGCAACTTGACATCGTTCCGCCGCGCACAAATTACATCGAGCACACGAGGCCGTGCGCAAAAGCTCACGAGAACCGCGTGGCCGCGTTGATATTCTCGCGAGGCAGACTCTTGTCGCGATTTTAAACACAGGCCGTCGACCGCAGGTCCTCTTAGCCCTCTCTCCCTCTCCCCCTCCCTCCCTTTATATAATTTGATTTATTAATGTAGAGTAGGTACAACTGATAAGTTTGTTGTGGTTTAATCTTGTTTATAGCAAGCAAGAAACGCATGTGAATCGGCTCCGAACTGGCCGATTATTTTACAACCACCGCGTTTCGACAACTTCAACCCCGACAGATGGACAACACGTGCGACAGATCTACCAACGCGACGAGCAGACGTACACTCATAAATGACGCCATTGACGACACTACGTAGATTCACTCCTATGACGGACGACCATTACTTTTTATGCATCTTGTACATTGTCATAAAATACAATATTAAAACAATTCGTACACTCCCAGAATATTAACTTCTATGCTTTGAAATAACAGCGTGTGCGAAATGAATTTGACTTGATCGATGTAAACTAAAAGAATACCCACAAGTTCGTGCGACGTTCAATGACTTTGTAAGAGAAAGAGAGAGAGGAAAGCGAAACTTTGCAAATAGGGAGCTTCATTTACCCTTCCCACAGCGCGGCGCGCCGGCCATCCCCTATCCGAGTTTCTTTGAATTCTACTTGCCCCCATAACAATGACTTAAGTTTCATTCCTTTCGGATAGTTCGCCGAGGCTCCGCCTATTTCCCTGTCCTCCCGTCGTGTAATTTGCACTTATCGACCTTCTCTACCGTTTCTTTTTCATTCCTTCTTTCACCTCGGACCGAGAATCTTCGATAAGGAACGAACAGGGAGAGATTTTCCATTAACGGCGACTGAAAATTGCCGTTCACGGACCTGGAACTCTGGTCCCAAATCTGGATTTAGCAGCTCTGAATCAATGTATTTTTTTTAAATTCGAAAGCTGGATCAGTGG
Organism: Lasioglossum figueresi; assembly: GCA_028455805.1. Taxonomy (NCBI): domain Eukaryota; kingdom Metazoa; phylum Arthropoda; class Insecta; order Hymenoptera; family Halictidae; genus Lasioglossum; species Lasioglossum figueresi. The sequence continues at coordinate 22,058 of CM052189.1, read as the reverse complement.
GAGCGGCCAAATCGCTGTAATAATATCGTCGGTCATGATTGAAAATGGAGTGGAACATAGAACTGCAACATGGAACATTTTGCATAGTTGCGCGAGCGGCAAAGTATTCTCGTATCGAGTTCCAAATGGAGGGGGTAACGGAATCGTTGACTTGCCATGGTTTTTGAAGCTTATTGTTAGATGTTCGGACACGTTAAGGGAGTGGCGTATCGAATAAATTATCCGATTAAGGATCTCTCGTGTGCTCGCAATTACCATAGCCCCGGCTAAGTGACGTACAACCCTAATATCGAAGGAATACTCGTGCTGGGGTGTATTTGCAAAAAAAAAAGTAAGATGTAATAACACAGCGGCGGTAATTCCCGACGGGGGTTCTGTCACCGCCCCCACGGGCGGGGTAGATTCAGAAATTTGTGAAGGTATTTAGTTGCCGCGCCACTAGCCCCGGGAAATTGTTATACATTAATTATACAGCTTCGAAACGCAATTATACTCGCGAAAGCTCCATTAAAAAGTTGGAAACGGCGCGGCGCGACGTCCCACGGTCGGGCTTGCCAGACTGCTTTTGCTGGTGTGAGGTATCAATCGGAAGATCAAATTAACAGGAATTTCTTCGGTAGTACCGGATCCGTGTATTACCGGGTTTATAAATATACGCGGCGAGAAAATTGGTGTATATCGTCGCCGGCGAGATTTAGTTGGTCAGATAACGCGAATGGCACAGGTTACGCTGTAAATATGCGCCGCTGCTGATCCACCATTTTGTCGGGTCGATTAGGGACGATAAGCGGTGGAATAATATTTAATGGCGCAAGTTTCTGAAGACGTTAGTGCTAATAAATACTAGTACTTTTTTTATTACTGCCAATAGCTTGTTTCATTTACTGATCCACCATTGGTCTCCCGCCGCTTTGGTGTTTTAAAGCGTCAACCTCACCCTACTAAACGCACTATTTATATTTTACGCTGATTGGCACATAACCTCAAAAAAACAATACTTTGCACCATAGCGTTTAAGAAACAGCACACTCGACACTGTATTTTTTTTGCATTTGAGCCAACAAAAAATGCTGTCGAGGTTACGAAAATGATTTGTTCCGCGTTAAGTGAAAATGCTGTAACCTATAAAGCATGCAAGTCATTACGATGGTCATCACCGACCATCGTCGGCGCCCGGAATTCGATGTAAGTCTGCGGCGAGAAATCGGCCAGTCGGAACTTCAATTAACCCTTTAATGAAAATTGTTCCGCCGGTCGTAGGGTGTTCGGGCGTGACTCGGCGGTGGTTGTTTTGCAAGAAGAGGAAATCCACAGGCGATCGACAAAGCGTTTTGGCCTCCCTCCGCAAAAAGGGCCCGGCTGATTCCAGATTGATAACACCGAGGGAAGGCATGCTTCGAACGCAGGAGTTAAGGCCGGCGCGGCGCACATATGGAGCTGGATGAGTTTGCGATTAAACGCGATTATAATTAAGGATAATGGAGTTTCGGCGCGGGAGTTCCCGTCTACTCCGAGTCCTTTCGCAGCTGGCGCCGTTCTATCGAGTTCCTGTCGGCGAGCAGCCCTCGAAAATGCTTTTGGTCATCTAGTTTCTACGGTCAGTGTCCCCTATACACCTTTGACGTGTACGCGCGCAACGATCCCCCGCACCATCGCACGTAAATTTTTCGCGAGAGGCCGCACAACTGCATTCACAATGGAGAAAAATCAAAAAATCAACTTTCATGCTGGTAATCGAAACCTTTGTAGAAGCGTTCCTAGACATTTATTACATAGGTACGTAGCGACCCGATATTAAAACCAATAAACAGGTACTAACTATACCTGGATACTTCGCATGTAAGAAAAACTTTCTAAAAAAATCAATTTTCATTATCTCCATATTGAGTGAAAACTTTTGTTGATAGATTAGAGGTATGTATTCTACTCGGCTGAACTAATTTCGAAATAGTTGTCCGTAATCAACCCTTAATATACCGTAAGATAAGCGAATACGGAGATACATATGTATATTGCATAATGTATCTTACTTTATCTATCCAGATGAGAATGTTAACGCTAATTCGTGAAAATGACCCTGCATAAAGCATGCTTTAAATGCATTGTTCTGCCCGGAAGTCCATTATGTGCAGGGTGTCGCTGAATAAAATATTGCTTCTCCCTGAACTTACGTAAATTCTACCATTAATACAATATATTACTTAAATCCATTGAACAAATCACAATTAATATTACTTAAATTCATTGAGAAACTCGCGACTGATACTACCGACAAACTCGAATATTTCGAATGGAAGCTGAAAAGTAATAATTCTCCATAAAGAATAAATCGAAATAGTACAGCAGAAGTTTTTTTTGTAATGGTCTGTGAAGAATAACAAATAGGAACGTTACTCGCGAATTCTGTTCGGTCGTACATTTCTTTGAAACCGTGAAACCCAAAATCAACTGTTTGGAAAATGAAACGAGGTGCGCACAAATCGTATCGTACAATCCGAGCTCTTTTTTTTCAAACGATATATTCTCGTTTCCCATTTAGTACTATGTACCATTAGCTTCCAAGACATGAATTATCCCGAGTACATTAAAAAATTTAACGGTGATGAAAAATAAAAATGGAAACTCTAAATTCGAATGAAAAAAATTTGAATTCGATTCATTCGAGGAATTCTGTATCAGATGATCACAGTATTATACTCTGTTTTAGAAGCAACGTAAACATTTGAATTTCACAGCACTCTTTCGAACTTTGAAAATCGTTGAAGCAATTATGAGCAGCGCCGAGGATCCTGCAGATCTGAAAAGATTGCAGCGGATCTGCATGCGTAGAAGACCGCGAATTTGGCAGCCGGAAGGAAGGTGGAGGTGGAGGGGAAATCATCCATCTCAATTATGTCGTAATTTCTCCCCACCTAACGCGAACGACCCGTCGAAAACCATAGGCGGGGTAGGAGGACTTTTCAAATTCTTATCGTGGTGGAAAAGCCGCGACGACGGAACACGCCGGCGATGGAAGATCTGTCCCCGGGGATCCGTTACCCTTCCCCCACCCAGTCCCGTAACCCTACGTGTCTGGAAAAGGAACCGGGGGATCCCCGAAGACCGATTCCAATTGCATTGCCGCGGCGCGCAGCGAACCGGAGGGCGGCTGTCTTCATTAGCGGCTGACTCACCCAGCTGAACTTATGAGACACGGAATTGAGTGTGTGTAGATACACTTGTCCCGCCTGTACGTGCCCCGTGTATTTATTATCGCGCATCCGACGATAAATAACCATAAGGGGCGCAGAGGAACGTCGGGAAACAGCGTTAAATATTTCAGGGGTGTTCCCGATTCGCTATTCTTCTGTGAACGCTATTGGATCATTGCATCTGATATGAGGCATCGCAATATCTTCACAACTAAACGACAAAACTATTCAATCTAATGATTTCATCGTCTCGGATGTTTCCGAGATAAGAGTAAAATACCGAAGGTCAGTCCAAAGTTATTATTTTTGCAGAATTTCTTACTATAAAATAAATTTGTCGTGAAATTTATTTTATTCTCTTTTGTTGGTAGACAAAACATCGAATAAATAGCCCCTGGCTATAACATATCGTCTAATAGATGTATGCATGTATTTCTTCCACGGTTGTATCGTCCTTTAGCGATTGATACTGTTGTGACTAACTTGTCGGTGTCTGACCATTGCGGGAATCCTCCACTTAACACAGGGAACAGTATCGTCGCGCTCTATAACATAGGGATTTCTCGGTGAACTTTAGCATCCCTCTGTGCTTTGCAGGATAGGGTCGGAGTCAAGATAGACGGCGTTAATCTCACGTCCAATTTCATCAGCACACGGAACTCCGAACTCCCAGCGAAAGAATCGCTTTGTTAACCTACACGGACTCGACGCTCTGTTTCTCTACGGCGCTACCGCGTCTGCTACTTGAGAATTTACTAATTTTCCTTGAATTATTGTTTACCCTATGAACATCCGCTTCTGCCTCCAATGGAGAAATCGAGCGAGAGGAATTTGTTTAATCAAAGCCGAACGCGGATGGCTACTCTGAGGCGCCACTAAAAATTCTATTACCTTCGTCCGCAATATATTTTCTGAAATTTCTTTGTATTTCGGACCAGTTTCGTATGCATGAAATCAACAAAATCATGAAATATTCTGCTCTGTGCTGAGTTACTCGGAGATAAATGTTCAGTTTTCGAAAGAATTCATAGAGTCAATAGAGACCAGTTTAGAAAAAATTAATTGTTCTGTCAACTTAAAGAAAAATGTATTATATTATTTTGAACATACTTTTCAGTACTTTTCATATTTTTCAGTAATTTTACATAATAAAAATAGCAGCTTGTTAATAATCATTCCAAGTTTCGAATTGTAATTGCCAGTAGCTTACTTTTAAAGAGTTCCCAAACACGCGTTCGAATCGGAACGCGAAGTCAAGGAGACCGCTTAAGTGGAAGACCCCGAACAATGATCGGACATAGACAAGTTAGTTTGAATAGTAATCAGTCGCTGAATAGTGTCCATTACCGCTTCAGCCGAGTGAAAACCACGAAACTACCTCGAACCCCGCGGAAAAATCTAGCATAAACCTTGAAAAACGAAGCTACCGCGAAAGCAAAATCGCATATTAACACGAACGAGATAGTAAAATCGCGTTAACGGTTGCCCTGGAACGCACCGTAACCGCGTTATTACAAATAATTTCGCTGGCGGTTCCCGTCGGTTTCCGTAATAAGTAAAGCGAATAACGATAGTGCAGTTCCTGGATTAGCTTCGCGCCCCGTTGAGCATGGTGTTTGATTCGAAAGGAGCAACTAATGCGGAAAGGAGGGCGTAACGATTCGGCATTGTCTGTGCAGCGACGCGAAATTAGGCTGCAGTCTATGTTCACCCAGCGCGCGGTAATTAACCATAGAACTTTGCACTGGCTCTGCGTCAAACACAAAGGAGAAAGAATGTTAACATAGTCGTACGACGATATGGCAGTTTATTGATCGCCAAAGGCGAGGGGGGAAATACATGCTAAGAGCTATACACTAAGTTCGCGAACTTTTCTCCTATCCAGAACATAGAAGCACTGAACGTAAAACCAAGCCCATCGTTAGCGCCTTCAAAGGGCGACAATATCTTTTAAGGATGGAACTATTCATATTTTTCGAAAGAAAAGGCCCGAGATTCATTGAACGTCGCAATACGCCTCTGAAACACGCGACACGGGACAGCTGTTACTATCGAAGCTACACTTTTTAGGTCTCCTCTTTCGACAAACAGGATACAGGCTTGAGAATGCATTTCGAAGTTTGAGACGAATTAGCTCATCACATTGGTCATAGTTTGTAGATTGAACAAGTCTGATTGTACGGCGTTGAGAAACATGGGAACGCTATGTTGTCGCTGCAGGTGTTGCTCGACCAGAGTCTCTAGCGTTGCGGAAAATGCGGTTTCCAACAGGTCGACGCCATTTTCGCCAATGTGGAAGAAGAGAAAGTCCTCGGAAGACTCTGCGTACTGACTAGACAATTTGTAGCGACCCTCCTTCGACCTGTCCACTCGCCAGCCAAACAATTGGTAGCAGGCTTGACGGTACTCCTGGGACGAGGCCTTGAAGGCGTCCTTCAGCCGGGCTATCTTGATCTCGTGGGTCTGTTTAAGTTCCACTATTTCTGAAGATTTGTCAATTTCGTAAATAAAATACATAGAAAATCAAAGAAGGAGGCAAAATAGAAATAATTACCCTGTGTTTGAAGAGAAGAGGTTGTCGGTGTCACCGATGTTCCACCTTGGGCTATCTTGGCTCTCAGCTCTTCGACTTCGCGTAACAACGCCATTAGCTTCTCTTCTGCCTGCTTCTCGGCAACGGCAGCTGGATTCATGGTGAAATGTAACACCCTCGCGTTGCAATTGAAGTCACCTTTCAGGGCACGATGCTCCAATTCACCCTTCAGTCGGTCGATCTCCTTTCGCAATTTATTACACTCGTCTACTTGGTTGGGACCCTCCACTGCTTGCAGATCAGACTCCAATTTGGCAGCTAGTTCCCTGGAATTGCATAACGTTGCACAAATTCGCGACACTCCTTGGTTTCAAAAAGTAATCGGTTTGAACCATTCGTGTACTCATTTTTTACCGATTCTACTATCCATACAGAATTCCTTGTGCATATTTTATGAAAATCCATGCGATACACAGCGATAAGATAAACTTACCTGTAAGCGTCTATAGTGCGTTCCAAGGCCGGAATTCTCTCAGTGATCGCGCTGTTGCTGTCCACAGTGATCTCTTTTTCGTACAGATCCAGTTGTTGCCTGTAGCTATCCCGTTCTCTCGTCACAAGGATCATCTTCTTCTGTAATCTGCTCACTAGTTTGTTCACTTTCTCTTTCGAATCGGTTATGTCCGTGGCCAATTTCTTAGCGTCCTCGTAATTTTTCTGTAGACTGTGATTCTCCCGTAACGCGGCGTCCAATCGGGACTTTAGCTGACCTTCTTCCGACTTCAAGACCAATTCGGTTTGTTGCAATCGATTCAATTCGCGTTTCAAAACGGACGGCCCGCCAATGATTCCAATCGATTCGTATTCGGACAGACGCAAAGACAGTTCCGTTTTCTTCGCTTCTAACGTCGCTACTTGCTGCTCTAGTTTCTCGGTGTGGTCCAGTCTACGGGATCATAAAAACGTTGATTAGCATAATAGACGCTGTAAATACGGGAAGAACTATTTTTAGACTTTAGACCAATACCTTTTCATCACATTTGCCATTTGTTCCTCCAACAGTAATTTTCCTCTAACCGACTCTCTTAGCGTGTAAATGGTCTCCTTCGCTGCACAAAGTTCTTTTTCCAACTCGCTTGCTTTCGCTGCTCGCGCAGTTAGTATTTTTCCTTCTTCCCACAATGCTTTCTCAGATTCGAGTCTCTCAATCTTAATTTTCATGCTCTGAAGCTCTACATTCTGTAATTCTAGTTCCTGCTGCTTGGTCTGATATTCTTTCAATTTCTCCTCTAACTGTCTTATTCTTGTTTGAGCTGTGTCGAATTTATATTGCGTGTCCGAGGTCTCGTTAACATCTTTCAACGTTGATGCGATCTCTTGTGCCGAACACTGCTTCAACTCGTCTTTTAATTCTGCGTTCTCGTTCATTAACGTCATCATCTTTTGCTCTAAGTTTGTTTTCACCTGCAAAGTATACATCATTTATGACGAAACATTACAGTAACACAAAATTAAAAGTAGTTGTAGCTTTCCACACCTGAAATAGTTCTTTCTCGGCAGTAGTTTGTGCGTCACGCGATTCCTGAAGTGTTCTACGCGCAACATCGAGCCGTACTTCCAACTGTTTGATAGTTTGCTTCTCTTGCTCCATCTGCATCTCTAAACTACCTTTTTCTTTCTCAAAAACCTCCTCCATTTGCCGACGAATTTTGTGCAGCTGCTGCACAGCAGCCTCCTGATGGGACAATCTCGTTTTTAATGATAATACCTGGGTAAATAAAGATTATACGTATACGATGTAAGTCTCTGCCTCCTTGTTGCAAATCCTTCGTTTGTATAAACATAAAAACAAAAATTCGAGCGACTGTACATTCCTGCTCAAAAATATGTGGACACTTTGTTGCAAGTATAATTTATTCTAATAATACCAAATTGTACAGTTTAATTATTAAAATCTCATGAATAAATAAAAGTTTCTTTGACAGGGCTAATACTGTTTCAATCTGCGATGATCCATTAGCGTGGTTTGCTGTCTTCTCAAGACAGTAATAATAATTATTGGTGAGATATCTAATGAATTTATTATTAACTGTATAAACTAGACCGCATAAAAAATTAAACGTGTCGTCCACATACTTTTGAGCAGGAGTGTATATATCATAGACATCAAAATAATTTTTTTATTTATCAACAAAAGCATTAAAGAAGTTTTAAAAAGATATTTAAAGTGGGTACCCGGTTAATGACATAAGGGTTGAAAAAAGAAAATTTCGAAACATGAACCTCACATAATTATTATTAAAATATATATATTCTCTAGTACTGTGTAAACTAGACATTACACTAGGGGTGTAAATCTTGGCTCTTCGGTTTCTGTTCTATTACAAAAATTATTTGGACTTTACGTATTAGGTCGGTGCAAAAATTTGTGCCCGATTTTGTACAAAAATACAACGAGAAAGAGGTTGCCAAATATTGCCTCGACCTAATATTTTTACAATTACTTGGTGTAACAATCGTTACCTCTCCCCTCAACCGCCTCCATTCCCATGGACTGCCCGGAGCAGTTCCTGTTTCGCTCTTGTTTAAAGTCGCATTAGCAGAATCGTCGATTCTTGATCTCTTCGGCGTGACGGTACTGACGTCGTGATCGCCGAACGACATATACGTGGTTCCCGATAATCGCAACGGCAGCGGGGCTCCGCTGCTACGACGATAGGATTCCGAAGCCGATCTTAAATCCTTGATCATTTTGATCACGCTGGTTGGATCTTTGTCGTCCATCTGAAATAAATTGATTTATACGTATGAAATAAAGGTAAATGTAGGTAGAAAGTTATCTAATAGATAATTTGATTACTGATGATGATGAAACTTACTCTGAATACTGTGCTATTCTAATGCTAAAAAGAAGGTTGCGCGATTGAATATAAACAGACGACAGACCATGTGATTCTGAAGTTTATGCACTACACTCAATAATTACAATTCGAGATACCGATGCAGCATCCGCCGTATTATTTATGTACTGTGTCCAGGATTTCTGATTGAAAATCTTGTATTATCATCACTGCTATCGAAGTATTCTAATATTAAATCTAATTAAATCTGAAGCTCTATTCTGTGGCAGCCAGTGGCAGCACAAAGCACAATAGACGCGCAAACCTATATATATATATATATATAATCCGCGCTGATTATTTTTCTGGTAGAAACGCTACTCGCTATAGCACGAGCGACACAAAAAGTTCTGTGGAATCTACTGTAACTTGGTAAGCAGCAAAGGTAGGAGATCGCTGTTCGCTATTGACCGAATAATCGTGTTAGAGTTAAAACGAATACACTTTGCTAACCACGTCTGGCGCACGCACGGTACTGTAATGGCGCTAAATTTAAACTTTACCTTAGATTCTGGACAAGTACTTAATGTTCTTATATTAAATTAATACGAAATTGTCCTTTCGAAAATATGGTTTCGAAAATTATGTTAATTGTGGCAATGGAGTATCGACGTTAATTGAAACACTTGGCTACTCAGAAATCATGTGATTTCTGCGTCTGCGGTTCGTATTGTTTCCATGAAAACCAGCACTAGTGTAGTGTTTGATATGAATCCCACACAGGATCACGGAGCGGCGTTCCGCGCGTGTGTGTTTTGCTCGTTTACCCGATCAGAACCGGCAAAATGGACGATATAGCACTGCGAGCATCTGATCATGTTTTAGAAACAATATTTTCTTATTTAGATCTGCACACACTGAGAAATTGCGCGCTGGTTTGCAAACGGTGGAACCGATTCTTGAATGACGAGAACAATGACGCGTGGAGGATACACTGTATTAGGAAGTTGGCGAAGGAGGCCCTCAGCTCCGATATATTGTCGTCGGTACCCACCTATAAATCGAAGTTGCGTTCATTTTATCACGCGTGGAATCCCCTCGACTGTTCACGGAACATTTTTATTAAATCCAATGGATTCACTCTGCACAGGTACATTCATAATACTAAATAAACGATCAACAGTTCGAACGATTCACTCTGTCACACAACACATCGCGCATCGTAGCCTCAACATTTCCAAAGAAACCGATATATAAGAATTTTGTCACAGAAACCACGTAGTTTCCAGTAACAATGTTTATGTTACTTACCGATACTGATAATTCTTCGCGTACGATTGCGTACGATTCAGAATCAAACTATTTTCTAGGAACCCTGTCGCACAAATCACAGATGCCTGTAGAGGTAAAATCGGTTTCCGACACGGTCGACACGCCTGGGAAATTATTTGGGAAGGACCATTGGGCACGGTAGCAGTCATAGGAATAGCTACCAGGGAAGCGCCATTATTGTGCCATGGGTATGTAGCGTTATTGGGGTCCGATGAACATTCCTGGGGATGGAATCTGGTAGATAATCATCTGTTACACAACGGAGATGTACAAGGCAATTATCCATTGCTTAATAATGCCCCCAGGTATCAGGTAAGATCTATTTAATCGTGCTGATGTGTTTAGAACATTATAGAATATACCTTAAGGTGTACAATTTTGTAATTAACAGGCCGGGGAAAGGATTAGGGTAATATTAGATTGCGACGATAACACATTGTCATTTGAAAAGAATTACGAATTTTTGGGAGTGGCATTTAGAGGTATCGTATCCCAATATTTGATACATTCTTAGCGATAAATAGATTAGTAGGCAAAGGCACGTTATCATTGAAATTTTATCTTGAAAATATCTTAGGATGCTTAAAGCACTTTCTTTTGATTTTCTGTGAGAATTAGAGTACTTTTGGTAACAGAGCAGTCACAGTGATATTAACGATGAAATTGTGTACGTAGGATTGCCAGATAAAAGATTATATCCATCCGTGTCCGCCGTATATGGAAATACAGAGGTAACTATGGTGTACTTAGGACCACCGCTAGATGGCTAACACTTTACATCTAGTAAAGATACCTCATGTCAGAGGTTTTTTGCAAGGCTGTTTGGTGAAATCTAAACAATGCAGAATTTTCTGCGTCTTACCGGAATGTCTACTATAAAGTAGAACTAGCACACTAATGAACCGTACGATACTCTACAAAGGATGTGTGCCTGTTCGTTCGTTTGCTCGATACATTGTAAATAGTATTAGCATTCCATTTACACCGATAAATCTGTAACAGAGCTTTATACGGTGACAACAGTTGGGAAAAAGAGTTACTCAACGACGGACATCGATCGATTTTTGCCTGGCGTTACGCGTCCGTTAATAGACAGAACGGTCTATGTGTTTGATAATGAAATGATTTACTTACAATACTAATAAACTGGCGGATTTTTATGCAACATGCAATTTCTGTAGAACAGAATTTTATTTTCTGTATTACTTGGTGGGTTGAATACATTGGAAATGACTGAATCTCGGCGAAAGTCTCTGTCGTATTATTTTGTGGAGGTCTGAATAAATGCATAAAAATTCGCACTGCGATTTTAAGCAGGTTACGAGGTAGCGTTGATCGACATTATTCAGTTGATTCATTCATAATAATAAAGTTCCTTCGCGATGTGATTGCGTGTCGCTCAAATGAACACAAGTCAGATACGTTTCAATGTTTCTCCAGTCACGTAGATTAATTTTTAAGTTAATCGCGCATGTACATAGATACATATAAGGACTCTCAGATTCTTTACTCTTCCATGCAGTATTGATATTCATGTTCTTCATGTATAAAAGTACATGCTCTGTATGTATAAAAATCTTTGGCCAAAGAAACGGCTATTCCAACTTGTGTCCAAAAATAGTCACTTACCATGGCATAACAGTCTGCCATTAATATTAAACTAATTTTTCTTATCTTTAACGCTATTCGCATAATATTGCAGTAACTATAAATGGTGTAACTGTGATTCATTTTATTTTACTAGTGAGCATACATATTATATTTTTTTAAAGATATCCGTGTAGATGTTTGAGATATTTATATTTTTCCTAAGGCTGTTATTTATTTGAAAGGTTTCTTTAGAAATATTTACACATTGTTGCATTTTATCGTCGATTTTTCTAACACATATTTTAGATTTTAGATGCCATAAATAAAAATAGTATACAAGGTGCTCCACTTATGGTGTTCATAACTATCTTTTAAATTTGCATAATGATTGTCACCGTCGTTAGTATTTTTATTTAAGTAGATTTCCTTTTTGAAGATGCGCATAGATGTTGCTAGGAATTTACTATGTATTTACCTGTGATATTCATCTACACGATATCAAGATCTTATTTTTCGTTTCTCTGTGTGATGTTTTATTGGAATTTGTGCAATGTATAGACAACGACATGTATATTTAATTTGCTTCTACATTTAGCGGTTGTAAGAGAGTATTGTATTTGATTGAGTGTGAAAATTGTAAATCATCTTGTGTAAAGTTTGTCACAGCAACATGTGTTAGAGGTGTGCAAAAACATTGTAATGTACATATTTATTATGGTCATTATGTTTGTTAAGTGTGTAGCATTTGTAACGTTGCGCTCTCTGTCTGTCTGACTCTCTCTCTCCCTCTTTCTCTCTCTCTCTTAAACATTTGCACAGAATTCTATCTATCGAATCGATCGTAAATACAAAGGAAATCTTATTTCGTTTGTGTCTTCGTCTACTTGGATAGCGCATGTATCACGGGTCGCGGACTGATTTAGAATTTATACCCTTTTTGGATCGACAAAGCAAAACTCTGTGAAAAAGAAGAGATAAAACATATGAAGACTACATGTGTTGTATAGTGGTGCCTTATTATGATTCTTTTAATGTAATCTCGATGTGGCTGCGAATATATATGTACACTATAGCGTTAAGTGTTACAATTTAATCGACGCCGATCCGTCACGTATGTAGGATACGTACTTACATGTGGAAACAGTTCTAACTCCATTTTGTAAATAATATTCGTGTCTGAACGTGCATATGAATCATGCAAAGTTATACAGCTGTCAGGGCCGATTAAGTCAGCGCGAGGCCTGTAGCAAATGTTACCAGGAGGTCCTAGGTTTTGTATGATAATAAAATAAAACACAATGAATGACCTTTTTTTATATCAAAAATATCTGTTAACGGTAGCCAGAGCTGTTACACAATTTAACAAGATAAACATTTTCTGCTTCAAGCGCGGGGTTCGTAGCATTTGCTACTTCTGCTATTAGGCTTAATTCGGCCCTGACAGCTGCCCGTGTTAAACGATTCTGTACAAACGTTTAGAGGAGAAGTGAAGTCAGGATACAATGCTTGGAACACCCATCGGTATATACTCGGTATAGACTCTTACAATGAGGAATACGAGTGTTTTAAGAAAAAAATTGTACATCGCTCTGTAAATAAATTATTTTATTTTAATGCTCTAACGTCTGTACTATTGCATTCCCCATGACATTTGTTTGTTTTAACTAATCTCGGGCGATGATAAAATTAGAACCCTCATATCATGACTAGACTTTCTTTTTTATTTGAAACATTTACATGTGAATATTTCGTACCAACAAAATCAACATCCTTCTTTCGCTCTTCGCTCGATTGCCAAAACTTCGGATTTCTATAGATCTATCACTGCCATAAAAACATTACTCCCCGTAGCTTACAAAAATATAACAATAGTAATTTGTTGTAACTGTACGCAATCTCTTATCAATGAACAATTTGAAGAGCGGGGCATCATTCTTGGTACAAGCGAAAAAGTAACAATTTTTCGAATTTTCTCTGTAGCGTCGCGTTCTGCAATTCCACCATCAATCGCAAAACATTGTCAGCCAATAAGGGCGAAGGCAAGATCACTTCCACTGCTCTCTAACGTCTCATTCTATCTTCGAATTGCGTTACAGAGGAAATCATGTACCACAAACACGCCCCAGCCAGTGTGAATGCATTTTCAAGTTGATTCACAATCGAGAAAGACTTAAAATCATAATGGTCTAAATTATAATCGACTCAATAGGTTCGAAATATGCAAACGTCCGCACCCTTAAAATCAAATTTGATTATAGTTGGCCCATTATGATGACAAATCTTCCGAACTCTGAAAGTGCTGGTTCAAGCTTTTCTGAATATTTTTTGCAAATTTATAATTGTACTACAGTTTAGGAAAAGCAACGTACGCACGTCCCTTTCTGTACAGAATGTACAAAGTATGCTAATCCCCTTTTTACATTGTCACGAGACAGTGGTCTAAGGCATATAATATACAACGTAGAATACACTTATCTTTTATACATTTTTCCAAGTTTTAATGTGTATAGTTTGCACAGAAATGTGCAGAGGTGTTTCTACACTTTCTGATTGACAGATAAATGGAAAAAAACTTTCCACAGAATTGACCTTTATCTGAAAACTCAAGGTCAAATTTTCTATTTTGTTTATATATATATATATATCATCGCATGTTCTGTATATGCATATACATGTAAAAAGTTGACCAAAAATTTCAAAGGAACCATGTGTACATATATGTATATTATAATAGCAATTGTCTCCTCAAAAATGGTTAAATTGCAAAGTTTTACCGCTAGTTAAACGAAAACCTGACCTTGACTTTGACCTCTGCCATTTCTTTACATCCTGTACCGAATATCAATTTAGTATTTCCAGTTGTTCAATTTTATTTCAATCGATATTACAAAAGATCTTATCATGAAAGTAGCGTAACTATCATATATACTATGTAGTTAATGCATTGTTTGCATCCCTTTACATGCAATTACATGTGCACCGAGTTCGAAAACACAGTAGTGTAATAGGTGGGCACAATAAAAGCTCAACCATTAACATGATACAAGTCGGTGGAAGCCTAAAATCAATTCTCTATCACACAAAATAGTTTGAATACAAATCGTGACACTTTCATTTAAAAAATAACGCTCTATATCTTAATACATATCATTCTTGTTAAGAGAATAATAGGAAAACCATTATAAATGGCGAATAAAATGTTTGTTTTGTTAGGCCGCAGTAATATAAAAATGTCAAGAAAAGTTTGAGAAAAATAAATTTCAATGCAACAAATCGAAGTTGCATCGTGAAAGAATTATTCAAATATATCAGATCATATATAAGTTCACACGAACCACGTCTCGTATATATTCCAAAATTAATTTGTGGTTTAAACTTATTTCTTAATTTATATGTTATTATATATATTAATTTCCATCACATATCCATTTAATCTTTGGCATAAGATAATATATACTTCTACAAAACAAATTTCCCGGCAGTCAAGTTGAAAACTTGAGTGTAATTGCATCGATTATTTCAGTTTCACGTGCTAGGTTGGTGGAATGTATTACACAATCGAAAGAATAATTATATTAAAAGTTGGATTTCAGAAAAGAAAACTATGGATAACTACACATGAGTAGACTAACAGAAATCATAACTTTGCAATGCGCCCGACAGTAAAAATTGGCGCAAGTCAAAATTCCAAAAGAAATTGACCTTTCAACTGGTTATATGTACTACATCGATTGATTTCACCAATAATTATACACTTTGTATAGTGAACTGAAAAAATTGTACAAGGTGTCCTGATAAGGTTGTACTACCCTGAACAGGGTGATTTTTGAGATCATTTGAAGTACGTTTTTCCTTTGTGAAAATCTTCTCCACAGCTTTGCTAAGGAGTTTTTGCAATTTTTGCACAGTTAGTTCAAATAACCTCAGGAATCACCTTTTTCAAGGAAGTATATTTTTGAGACACTCTATATGTATTATATATTACATATTAAATATATTATGGTAAAATATTCTTTTATCAAATCAGACGCAAACACCTAAATATCTCGAAGAAATAAGATGTGACTTACCAAACACAAAATGACCTGTACAGTTGTTAATATACGCGATCGTGTCTCTATCTTTAAAAATTTTTAAGTACTCACTTCATCCTGGTAAAAAGTGTTGACAGAGGTCACAATGGTATGCATTGACAAAAAGCAGGCTAATTGACGTGCGTGTGCCCGTTACCTGAGGTATCCGAAGTACTCTCACATAATTTCCTATTCTCCTCGTACGTGTTCCTCTTTTTCGGGAGTATGTACTCGAGGCTCGGTTTCACCTTCGTCAGCGAAAATTTGGTCAAAAAGTAATTAGATCCATAGCAAAACAGCTTGCACAGCAAGGGACATAGCAATCCCTGATGGACCACCGTCCATAGGCGATAGTACTGCCCTTCGAAGGGGTCCAGCACAGCTGGACACAACATGTGGCTTAAATTTACTTGTATGGGCTGTAAAACGAAACGCGCCTCGTTAACTAAATGTTATCAAATATAGCAAAGAATAATCGACAGAAAATGCCACATACCCAGGCAAGGGCTTGAAGAATCCAGAAATGGTACACTAAATTCAAACCATAACTAAAAACTATCCAGCTCATGTCCCATAAAGGCTCAACATTGTAAACACCTAGAATTAAGTTCGAATATACAGGGTGTCCCGAAATTTCTGCCATTTGGTATTACATACTGCCAAACGACAGATGAATAAAAAAATATACAAGAAATGTTTTTCATGTAAAAATGTTTCGTTTAAAATTTTCAAGGTCCTTCGAAGATTATTCATAATTATCATTGAATAAACAAGCAAATTCTCTATTCAGAATACAGTATTTTTCATTTGATTTGATGCATTCTATCTTTAAAAAATGAAAATACAGAGCGACCTTCAAATAAACTTCGAACGTCCAAATATTTTTTCCAATCATCCGCTAACAGCCAAAATTTATCGACACCCAATATTTGTCACCTTTGCGGGTGTATCAACATAATTAAGATTAAGTTTGCTAGTATTATAGTTAACTACCTCCAAGCCTTAGCAAATAATATGGTATTACTACCATCAAGCCATGCTGAATGTAGTACAATGCTTTATCAGCGAATATCTGGAAGAATGCATGCCATTGTCATTGTGAACGATTAAGATAATTTACCGAAAACAAAGATTGCCAACTTACTCCCCGTGATTCTGTCTCTGGGAACAAAAAAGCCAAGACTGGTCCATTTAGGAAGTTCAGGTGTATCCTGAAGAGTGTTGTGACCATTGGACTAGGAGCAGCTGCTAACAAATACAACTGTAATGCAAAAAGATGATGTAGATATCTGTATACTTGTTCTTCGGAGTTTCGATGCAGCTGTTCTCGTTCGATTTTACCTGTACCGCTGTGGTTACGTGGCAGGGATTGAACAAGTACACGAGGGTCCTGCTGGTCAGTTTGAAACTGATTTCCATCCCCAATACCAGAGACATGGTCAGAAGCAATATCCTTCTGCCAACCCGATCGTGGTCTGCGTAGCATACTTCGCTGGGCAATTTCAACCGTTTGTAGCCCCATACGAGAAGACTTATTATTAGTATGGAAACAAAGGAGGTTTCAATTATTCTATAGTGTGGACTTATGTAATATGCACATTCTGGACCCACGTTACGAGGTATGGAGACGTCAACACCATCATACGTCCATTCGAACATTGTGGAATGCCGATTATGTAACTGAAACGGAGAAAAATGTTACGGATCGTAAATCGTACGATTATAAATTCCAATAAATTCCCGAACTTCAAAAATTTTCATGGTTTTAGTTACACGATGACAGCTGCTAGCAGACTGACTGGACTGACGTTTATCGATGATTGATGCGAACGATGAACAGGAAGTTCATCGTGTCATCGCGTGAATGGTATCGGTTCAACGTTAATTTTAACGGCTGGTCAGATTTAAATGACATATCGGATCGTGTAATTATCGATTCGTCAAACAGCGTATTCCAGTAGTATGACGATTCACGTACGTGTTTTGTTGAGACACGCCGCGCCGGATCCGTCCAGTCGTGAGGAATACGTTTCAAATCAAAGAACGCTTTTTACCTTGATATGCAGTCTGTACGTTAAGGTTCGTCAAGTATAAACATTGCACTTTATATCGTGCGTTATCTACGGTACCGGAGACTATACATAGTCTCATCACAGACGAGGATACCTCGTCTGTGGTCTCATTCTATATTCTATAGTAAAGTAATTTATCGACTATATCAGTCTTGGGTCGGCAGATGGCAACACTATCCAATTTTTTCACTGATATATTATCAGTGAATTTTTCGCAATCTATTCAGGTCTCGTTCATGGCGTAGTAAATTTGCGAAACGTCAAACGCGGATACTGTCATGACTGTCATTTATGATCGTTGATTACAATCATACTTTCGACGCATAGAAACTCGAAGAAAACCGCATCATTCTTAGTGCTATTGTGTCGCTTTTAATTATTAAGTACTTATATATATATATATATATATATATATATATATAAATATCATTGTGTATCAAGATGTCAAACAAAAGTGAAGATACATTTTGTAAAAAAATGCGAAAAGCTACGAGAGAAATTCACACAATCAGTGACGCTTTAGTGAATGCAAAATTAGCATTTGGTAAGATAAATTATATATACATATATACATATATATATAAATATTTATATTTATATATCGTACATAATATATCCTATCATTTTACAAAATTTCTTTGTTCGTAATTATAATGTCACTGTGTAATTTAGGCTAGTTCTGAACCGTAGGTAGATATACATATACGTAGTATATTACATATATGTATTTGAATTTTATTTTCAATTATTTTCCAGAATATTTTCATAGAATAATATTTCATATTGTACTATGTACAAGATAACTGTATCGAACGATATGCAACCGGAACCAAGATTTTTACAAAGCAACAATAATAATAGTAATAATAATTTACCGAATCTCGAGGTTAATCGATATCTTCTTTTTCTGTATCTGTTTGTCAAGTACCTTTTACTTCCAACAGGACTTCTCAATGATTCCGTATGGGCGGATGGTCTTTTAGTGTTTTATGAAATCTTCCTATATTTAGAGGGTGCTATGATCAGACTGAAAACTACTAAGATAGGATTATTTCCAATCGACAAACTTTCTCGTGTGAAAGCTTTCGAACGCGACCTAGATTTTTATTTAGGAAAAGAGTGGATGAGAAACTACAGTCCTAGGTACAGTCTTTCTATGTATATTATTTCTATTTCCAAATGTTTACGTGTTACGTGCCAGTACCTTTTTATATATACATAATTGTACATATACCATCGGATATGATTATAACAAATACGTTTACGCTCGACAAAGTTGCATGTTTTCCTTATTTCTTTTATTGCTCGAACAACACACATTTATCAAATCTATGAAAACGAATCTCATCGAAGACGATCGTTTGGACAATCGTACACGTTTTTATCTCCAATGGATTAACTATCGTATTCAAAATTCATGTTTACTGTTGTTTCACGCTCTAGGGACAGTGTCGTCAAATATCTGATGCATTTAAGGGAAATAGAAGATACCGATCCCACATTACTGATAGCATACATTTACCACCTATATATGGGTCTTCTTAGCGGAGGAATTATTCTACGTAAAAAACGACAGCTAATGCAAAAAGTTTTACCACTTAAAAAAATTCACGCAGGTGGTAATAACATTACAGATTTCGAGTGTAATATTTTTGAACTTAAACGAATTATGCGCGACACAATGAACAAGATTGCAGAAACATTGGATGAAGACACAAGAAATAAACTTATCGAAGAGAGTAAAGTGGTTTTTGCATTAAATAATGAGACTATTAGAAGCATACGAGGCTCAGGCACTGTTCTTTTAAAAAAAACATTGTACTTTGTAACTATTTTTGCGCTAATCATATTAATCTATCTAAACTTTTGCAAATAATGAAAAATTATTACTTGTCCGTTTTTTAAACAAATTTACACAGATTTCTGACAACAGAACTTCCTTACGCAAAAAAGTAAGTTCTTGTTTTTAAATAAACAATCCTTCAAATCTCATGCGGCGCAAATTTCATGTAAGAAACAGAAAAACAGTCAATCGAATTGTTTGATTATCTACCATTGCCGTGCAATAATTTGTTGCCAATGATGTATATGCACAATCTTCTCTTTCCGTACAGATCAAGTAGATTTTAGTAGATGTATAAAACGAACTATTTCTTTAAAACTATAAATCTCTTTTGTAGTAGTCTCCTGTTATGTTTGACCATTATATCAGTGTATCATTTTTCTATCTTGGTTAAATAATCGTAGACACGTCGTTAATAAATAAACGAAAAAGATAACTACCAATATCCATTATAATATCCAGTACAAATCAACAATGTATTCGCTTTACCGTCATTCTTATTGTACATTAGCAGATCGTACAAGAACAAAATACAGTTTTATCGAGAAACCGTCATGAGATCACAAGTGTTTAAAATTACATTCAATTATAAATTTTTACACAATTATTCGCAATTTTCTCTCTCTCTCTCTCTCTCTCTCTCTAATATAATATACTATATATATTTTAATATATGTATATATACGTGGCTGCATGTATATATATATTAAATATTATCATATATTGTGTATATATATATATACCATAAAAAAGTTAATACACCTATAAGTACGAACTTGTAGAATGTGACTCTTCCCTTCCTTTAAAAAAACCTAACAATCGTTTCTTTAACATCAATTTACAAACAATTCAGTATTGCTTGTTTATCAAATTTAAAGTGTTCCCAAATTATTGAACCTAGCTGCACAGAATATTTCCGAGTTTCGAAATCATCTGACATAATAAACCGTGCACTGTAATCCATCGCAACGAACGGGAATGACATAGTCTTTAAATCTGTTGGTAATTTGCTCGCTGCTTTGTCAAATATTAAAGCTTTCAGATTTCCTCCGGAAATTTCAGTATTTCGAGATTCTTGCGATTGAAATACTTGATCTGAAAAGAAGACACTTTATCGTTGCTGAATTTACTGCGAGAACACTTTCTCGAATTACCTACCGGTAATATCTCTCGTATAGGCTTGCGCTTCACACTTTGTAAAATCGTGGCATTTTACAGACTGAATGGCTGGATCCATTAGAAATGCACAAGTTGGTTGACTTCGTGGGCTGTCTGTTAATTGTTTAGCAAGCGCAGACGACGTTTCATCTTCGTTTTGTTCACCAAATAAATTACGTTTAATTGCTGCTTTCGATACAGTATTTTTATTATCACACGAATTTTCGTATACACGCCGTTGACATCTGACCCATACTCGATTTCGAGACGGTGAGGTATTGGATTGACGAAAATTTATAAAATCTTTAATACTTGAAATGTCGCTCTGTGAAAGAAATTTATTAGAATTTGCTCAAATAAGGTATTTAATCATAGACTAAGCATAATTACTTGACCAGGATGAGTAAATAATTGCTGTTGTTGCGGTTGCTGCTGCTGCTGTTGTTGTTGCAGCTGCTGCTGCCGTTTGCTCTTCGAAACAGTTTCAACATCACCAAGAGATTTATGTCTATGTCTTCGTACTGTGTTTATGTTTTTCTCACGTAAATGTTTTTCTTGTATCCAGCGTCTCATTCTCCTACATACGAAGAAGAATGTAAAGGCATTGGAAAAAATTTTGGCAAAGACTTTTCTTTCTATAATTTTCAACACATTTCTTTATATTTTGTTGAAACCATTGATCGGAACAACCGAATCTTTTTAACTGTTTCTCACCTTACAAAAGGAATTACCATAAAAAATGCATTCGGGCCAACTCCTATTTTGACTTTCGGTGTTAAGTCTTTTTTATTGTTTGGCAAATCTGCTAGAGAGAACCATTCAACATTTTTAATTTCCTTTCGTGTTTTAGGTTGAAATTTTGTATCTTTTTGAACACCGCATATTATATATAATCTCACTAATTGTTCATTTATCATTGACTCGATATATTCATTTTCATCTATCAAATTGGAAATATCAAAACCCGTCTCTTCCAAAACTTCTCTGACAGCGCAATGAGAAGGATCCTCGTCCGCATTGACCTTGCCTTTTGGGAAACTCCAACTGTTTTTTGCCCAATAACTTTGTACGAGCAATACTTTAGTTAAATCTTCGTTCAGTACAATAGCCCCGAACGTGGGAACATTTTGCTTATATTCTCGCCATTGCTCGAGAATATTATCTATATTAGCGACATGGAGTTTTAAAAACGGTATATGATAAAATATGTGTGTAGCAAATTCTCTCATACTGCATGGCCTAAGTTTTGGATTTTCATCGGTACAATAAAAATCTAAATAAAACCAGTGAGCCAGTTCGATCTGGAAGCATATTCGAACCAAGTCTTTTCGCTCTTCTTCGGGCACGTTGATGATGAAACGACTGTAAAAAAGATACATATTACTTTCGAAATCAAAGTAAACAATGAACGACAAATAGACGTTAG